>JAPZDX010000019.1:14813482-14825606 GCA_029783625.1 Naso annulatus | reverse complement strand
TACATTCTTTTTATTCAACAAATGAATATGTTTATGTAATAAACTTGTTCCAAAATATCGCTGCTGTTGTTTCAGGGTCAAGCTGGACTTTGTAATGTTATAATAATTTCTGCCAGGGCTGCCTTTTGGCCTTGCTACTCTTGTAAAAGGTCATATAAAGAATTCATAACAAGAAGAGATTTTTAATTTGAAGGCGTTTTATCATCAGGCTGTGTTTCACGCTCTTCAACGCACAGAGGTGAAGTCTGCCTCGTTGCTCAATAAGGCGTGGGAATCGAGTTACACTGTTGGTGCCTTGTGAGAAAAGAGCAAGTTGTGAGGTTTCTTCGTCTCGCGATATTTGCGGCCCATCTCAATGCATGTCTGTTGTGAGAGTTTTTCTGTTCTCGCGCGATTTCGTAACTTTCCCACGCCTGTTGTTTTGGCGTCTGCCCCCTGCTCGTCGCCGCTCCCTCCCCTCTTCTCACCTCTTCGCCCGGTCACACCTCCCCCTCTTCCTCCCCCCTCTGCTCTTGCTTCCAGTCTAGTCTTCTGTTGTGCCGTTGGGTTTGGTGAGAGGGCTGGGGGCGGGATCTCGCGATTGTTGGACTTTTTTTCCCCTTCTTCTTTCTTTCTTTTCTTTTCTTTTTTTTTTTTTTTTTTTTCCAGGGGGGGTGAGAGTCATTTGGAAGATGGCGCCCGTCGTTACGGGGTAAGTAACTTACTGAATTTCGCAGCTTAATGTTGTTTTACATTTGACGTTACATTCTAACAGTCCAAACTGTTGCCAGTTTGTAATGTAAGTGCTTTTGAGTTATGCTTCGGGTAGTAGCACCACCGGTGCCCGGACCTCACTTAGGTTACCCCACAAAGTGCTGCTTGTATGTGGGGTCAGCTGTGCAGAACTACTCTTCGCAGTATCGCCTCTTTTCTTTAACATCTGAAAAGTTTGTTGAACAGCTTCAGAAACGTTTTGTCAGTCTACGGTTTTGTCTTTTTGACTTAACTCCTGTCTTTTCAATGTTTAATTTGATGTTTCAACAAATTGAGTACATGCAGCAACAATGTAGCTGCTAACTCTGTGAACTGCTCAGACTGCACGAATTAATTATTTAAAATTGAGTGGATTTTTTTTCCACTTAAAACAAAGTAGCAAGTGATCAGTTGATAGTATACAGTTCCAGTGTACTGTTGATCTCTCCATCTACACTTAAGCATCAAGTGTTTACAGCCTAGAAACAGGCAAAGCATTTACTATGTGTGGATTTATGGTCTTACCCAGTTATGTGAGTTTGTAACAGAGTTTCATTGCATAAGTCTACCCGCATTATTGATGTCACTGGCACTGTGCATCTCTGCTTCATCGCCCCTGCGCTGAAACCACGGATAAACACATCGCAACCTATTGTTTTTCTTTTACAGGAAGTTTGGCGAGCCACCTCAACCTCAGCATTTGACAAGGTAGAGAGAAGCATAAGCATAAGCCTTCACAGCAGAACAACGCGAACGTTTTTAATCAGAAAGCAGAATCGAACCCACGAAACTGTTAAAGCAGATGTTGAATCGGTTCATACTGTAGCACCAGTGTTAACATGTGCCCCGTGTCCATTCCAGGGAGGCCATGAGGAATTACCTAAAGGGGAAAGATGATCAAACAGTGCTCATACTACATGCCAAGGTTGCACAAAAGTCATATGGCAATGAAAAAAGGTTTGTGTGGGAGGGTTAAATCCTTTATACTTTGCATTTTGTGTGTGTTTGATGGAGAAATATTTAAAACACGTGCACTTGCTTCCTCCTTCCTTTTTTTTTAAAATTTAACTTGTGTTTTTGTCAATTAGGTTTTTCTGCCCTCCACCATGTGTGTATCTGCTGGGCAGTGGCTGGCAGAAGAAGTTAGAGAATATGGAGAAGGGGGGTTGCACCGAGCAGGAGGCCCAGCCATGCGCCTTCATCGGGATAGGCAACAGCGAGCAGGAGATGCAGCAACTCAATCTGGAGGGGAGGGTGGGTTCGCACTAGGGCTGTGTGATAATTCAATATGATAATTTATTGTCTTTCAGTGTGATCAAATCATGAAATTGGAATATCTTTATACACGTCTGTTGTATATATTGGTCATAACGAACATATAATAACTTAAATTTCTCTGAAATATTTGACCTGAAATATTTGAGGCAATGACATTTGGAAATTGCAGTTTTGGTTTTATGTCACACTTAATGTTACTATGCAGCTGATGAGATCACCATCCACATAACAAAACCGGTGACTTCACACCTGCGAGGTGACATCGTCATATATATCAATGTTGAGAAAAAGTCCTGCAGGGGTTTGGATTTCTAATTTTACAGTTCACGAACTGCATGCAAGAGGGAAGTGAAAGAGGAAGGACAAACAAAAACATGCGCTTGCCCAAAATCCCCTAACCTCGATCTTTTCCCTGCTCTGTAGCACTTCTGCACAGCCAAGACACTGTATATCAGCGACTCAGATAAAAGGAAACACTTCATGCTTTCTGTGAAGATGCTGTACGGGAACAGCACCAACATAGGAGTCTTCCTCAGCAAGAGGATCAAGGTCATCTCCAAGCCATCGAAAAAGAAACAGTCCCTGAAAAACGCTGACTGTGAGTTGTAGAATGTGTCATCAACACACAAACACACTTACAAGAGAGAAGAATTACCTTTTTTTTTAAATGTGATCATTTTCCATTTTCAAATTCACTGGTCACTAATTAGTAAATAATTTGTTTTGTGTCAAAACTTTAGCAGCCACTTTTATATTTTCCAAGCATTTTGCCGCTAGCTGCTGCTTATCTGCCTCTCTGACACCAGTTCATGTAAACATCCTCCCTCACACTCACCCTTCTGTCTTTGTCTGTCACAGTGTGTATAGCCTCAGGGACTAAGGTGGCGCTGTTTAACCGCCTGCGTTCTCAGACTGTTAGCACCAGGTATCTCCATGTCGAGGGGGGAAACTTTCTTGCCAGCTCCCAGCAGTGGGGTGCCTTCTACATCCACCTCTGTAAGTCACACATAGTCTTTGTCTGTGTTTTCTCTTTGCCCGTGTCTTTGTTTTTTTTTCAGTTATTTTTTCACTGATAAACCATTTTTGCATGAAAGCTGATACCCTTGCTGTAATTGTGTCATTTACGTTTTTTTAATGCCCTGTGTCGTTTTGTTTAGTGGATGACGAAGAGTCTGAGGGAGAGGAGTTTGCAGTAAGAGATGGCTACATTCACTACGGCCAGACTGTCAAATTGGTCTGTTCCGTTACTGGCATGGCTCTGCCCAGACTGGTATGGATGTCAGTATGTCAGTTGTACTGTTATTTGGAAATGATGGTGTACTTAAATGTGCTCATAGAGATGTTTTTAATCATGCAGATGTCTTTGTATCAGTGTGCACATACACTATGTTCATTGTTTGTTTCTGTATGTTTGCCTCATTTCCTCAGGTCATTCGCAAAGTGGACAAGCAGACGGCGTTACTGGATGCAGATGATCCTGTGTCCCAGCTTCACAAGTGTTGCTTCTACCTGAAAGATACAGACAGAATGTACCTCTGTCTCTCGCAGGAAAGAATAATTCAGTTCCAGGTGGGCAGTCACACACAAGTTTGAGTCGTTTTTGTTGTTGTTGTTGTTGTTGTTGTCGTCCTTGGCGTAATTTTGACTCAGATTTTTTACTCGAGTCTTGTAAAGAAAAACAATCAGTGACAGTGTTTGATGGTAATGGTACGTAGTTTACAAAGATCTTCATTTTAAAATTTTGAGTTTTCTTTAAAAGGTTTTGAGATGAGAGGAGCTGCTTTTTCCAAAGTATTTCTCCGCGCTCACATTCTACACACTTAAGAAAACGTCTGTGTTTGATACAGATCACTGCAAAAATCGTACCATCATCTTTTTAACGTTTTTCAAAGAAAAGTAGCCTAATTCTGACAAAATTATACATCCCTCTAGTATCAGAAATTATATCTCAGTGGCACTATCAGTCAAAATAATTGCAGTTCGATATTTTTCAAAATGCAGCTCTAGGTGAGGAGATTGTTTACTTTGGATTTCCTTGGATTGGTTGAACTGGGTACTGACCGAAATGTGCCTTCCATACAACAAATTGACTCATGAAGCTCTTCCATGATGCAGGCTTGAATGACTGGACTGCAGTGTTGGTTACAAATGCAGAGACGGGGCTGCAAAGACGTCAGTATGAACTGCAGCATTTGACCAAAACTACAGCAACTCGTTTGGATGGTGGTACTTGTTTTTGTACTGCATACAGCCCTGAGAGCTGCGTGAACTAAGCTGATTACAGAGTTCCTTATTATGGGACATTTAATCGATTCCTTGTTAAGATACTTCAGCTTATTTACAAAAAGGTGGAGCAAAAAATAGCCCTACTGAGCTTTCTACAGTTTTCCCGCAAGCTTTCGTTGCGCTAAAATAAACGTACATTGGGCGATCGTAAATGCACTGGAAAGATAAAGATAATGTGTTTTCCGAGACGGGGGAGCTCAGTATGCTCTGCAGTGAACTGTATCAATCCGGGTGTTGAAACAACAGTTGCATTTGAAGCGGAGCTACTTTGCCGACCACTATGGAAGTTTCTATCGCTACGTTGTGAAGAGGGGCAGGCAGAAGTGTGAAAGGAATGCTTTTATCTTAGCCATGGCACACGATACAGTTTACAAGAGAGCATACTGAGACAAGGAATATGCCATGAACTTCCCTGTGTCAGAAAAATACATTTATCGTTGTTTTTCCAACGCATTTGCGATTGCCCAATGTACGTCTATTTTAGCACAGCGAGAGCTTCATGGAAAAATTGTACTGGACCGATCAGTGAAATTATTGTCTGTATGTTCCAGGTCCATGAGAAATGCTCCACAAACAGGGTCTAAGGTCAAAAATAGCGTAAAGTATCCTTTAAAATGTGTTTGTGGAAAAGATTTCAGTAATGCCACTAGTAATTAATAATTTATAAGCTATTGGTATGACTACTCTTTGATGTTTCTGTATCTGGCTTTATGAGTCACTGCTTGGGCTTCTGCCTGCAGACAGCAGATTAATAACCTGTCTGCTGAGAGCATTGCCCACCTGCAGGTATGTGTTGTGAAATTAGTACCCACAACAGAGGTCTATCTGTTTGTTTTAATGAGCATTCCAGAGGAAGAGAACAGAGTCTAATCTCAGTTCCTGTCATTGGCGAGTTCCCACCTGACACTTCAGTAGCTTGCTCAAGTGTTGTTTTTGTTTTTTTTTTCCTTGTTAGATATAAAAGTGGAATATGAATGTCAGTGGTGTTTTTGTTTTGTTTTTTCAGGCCACAGCATGCTCCAAAGAGACTAACAAGGAGAATATTAACGATGGGGCTTCCTGGACTATCATTAGCACTGACAAGGCAGAATACACTTTTTATGAGGGTATGGGCCCCGTCCCTACGCCAGTCACACCTGTTCCTGTGGTAGAAAGTCTTCAAGTACGTACACGGCCTTTCCTGTTGAAATTATGCTCGGCGTGATTTTTTTATTATCAAACCTGAGTGTCAGGATTTGCTGTTTGCAGGGACCTTTTAAAACAAACCTTTTTCGTATGTTTCAAGTTAAACGGCGGAGGGGATGTGGCGATGTTGGAGCTGACGGGGCAGAATTTCACACCTAAACTCAGAGTGTGGTTCGGAGATGTGGAGGCTGACACCATGTACAGGTAAAGTGTTTTTTATCTGTGTGTGCACATTAGTGGGTGATGGGTAAAACGCTCAAACCCTTGTCCTATTCGTCTGTCCATAGATGTGGAGAGAGCGTCCTCTGCGTGGTGCCCGACATTTCTGCTTTCAGGGAGGGCTGGCGCTGGGTGAGACAGCCGGTTCAAGTCCCTGTTACGCTAGTCCGCAATGATGGAATAATTTACGCCACTGCCCTCACCTTCACTTACACCCCTGAACCAGGGCCCCGGCCGCATTGCAGCGCTGCTGGGGCCATTCTGCGGTCTCATAGCATCTCTTCGTCATCCCCGGCATCTTTATCCTCGCCATCATCCTCGTTGGGTGGGCTCGGGGACGGCCACGGGGCTTACAATAATAGTGACTCAGGCATGTCATCAGGGGCGTTGAACATGTCAGTGCTGTCATCATAATACTTATTCTATTCTGTGTATGTTTGTGTTGGGATGCTGTGAATGGCTGAGTGAAAAGATGTGTGCATGTACTTACCAAAGAGGCTCATGGACCTGTGAGGAATTGCACATCGACTGCAGCATCAGAAACTCTTCGTCAGAGGGAAATTGTCATCATCGGGATTGCCAAGAAAGTTGCAAGGTTTTAGAAAAACGCATGGGATGACTCTGAAGTATCTCTTTAGCTCCCTCTAGTGATTTGTTGTGGTCATGGCAGAAACCCCATGATAAAAGACTTGGATATCCAAGAGCTTGGCTTAAAAGAAGATGAATCTGCCTTCTGACTCTCACAACAATCTTATTTCTGCAATCACAGTTTTGTTTTTACAAGTCTGTGGGTTTGGAAGCTATTTACAATATGTTCTCTGTCACCAAGGTCATGTTCTTACTGGAAAAGTTCTTGTTTATCTGTTGTGTGTAAGGGAAAAAGTTTGTTTTAAAAGTAACATAGTTTTTATGGACCAAGGAATATTATATTATTTTATTCATATTATATTTTCTAAGCTTTTGCCGAGGTACATTTTGACACTTTTTGTATGACCATCCATTTTAAGTTAACTTCTGTTACCAAATAGAATGTGTCACGTTGCTGACTCCTTTATATTCTGATTGAACATCCTCTGCTCTTCTTTTTTTTTTTAATCCTCACCGTTGTGTTTTGTAACTACATCAGCAAAGTCATAATTACTTAACAGTCATTAAAGCAGTTTTAACTATCCTACATTCTGTATAACAATGGCAATGAATTGAGCAGGCTGAGTTTTTTAAGAGACTCATCGGACAATGAAGACATGTGCATGTCTGCCTGCACTTATTAGCTTAGCTGCCCCAGATCTTCTGAGCCACTGGGCTAAACTGATCATTCTTAAAATACTTTAAATCAAAGATAACATTTTGGATTAATGTAGTTTACGGTGTGATCATATGTAACAGACTATCAGTTTATTCTGGGCGACCAAGGCCTGTTTTTTCAATCTGTATGTTGTTTTTTGTACTAGGATGCTTACACTCTAAACATACCATAGGTCTGTACACAGTGGCGTCAGATTTCACTGAAGCCTTCAAACAGTATTACCATACAAGGTTTATGTAAATTTCTAAAAAATCGTGGAAGCAAGTGAAACATGCCGTGACCTTGAGCTGACTTTGCGAACTATACAAGAACAGTGGAGCACATGCAAGATTATAGTCAACGACCTCATCACAAACCTTTTTCATGTTGCTCTTTCGGACTGTTTAACAAGTTTCATACATCCTTTCATATGGAGCACCTTGTTTGCCTTGTTGCCACTGGCTGTGTTGTAGTGGCTGATGCACTCACATGGGATGCCCTCACCGTTCGAATGTCTTGCATACTGCATTGGGTGAACAGTTAATCTAAACCAGTCCCACATTACCAGGGCCAATTTTTTAGGGATCAACTCCTCCATGTTTGTCATCGATGATAAGTTGCCAAATACGGGAGAGTGGAGGAAATCAAAGACTCTACCTACTGTTAGCTATTATCGGTTTATTGGTGTGTCTCTAAGGTGGGCCCCACCAAAAGGGTAATTTAAGATTTTGCGGAGCACAGAACATTGAATGTATGTATGAGCCCCTGAACTGCACCTGGCATTCGAATTTACATTATAACAATGTCTCAATTAAGCATTAAGGCAGATCATGGAGGAACTGAAATCATTCACAATCTAACATTGTCATATCGCACAATCAGCAGAGACATTATGTCATTCAGGGGATGTTGACTTGAAGATTTGAATCCTGGTTGCTTTGAAGACGACTGTGCTTGACATAACAACAAAAACTTTAATAGCATTGAAGTTTTTCAAAAGCTTTTATTTGGGAAAACCATGTATGACAAACTAATAATCACAGCAGAGTGTTTTCACACAGGCACTTTGAAAACATTTTTAGATAGATAATAGATAATTTTAATTTTCACTGATGTGTGAATCACTTAAAATCCTGCATGTGTTTTCCACAAGCCCATAGTAGATTTACCGTAATTTGGCTAAAGTATTTCCATCATAATAATCCAGTGACACTCTCCCTGTAGTAATCCCAGGTCCCATTTTAACAATTTTTGTGTCTGTTCTCTGTATAAATTAGTCAGGTTGATGCATCATCTCTGGATTTGCTTCATTGTTTCATCAATTTAGCCACAGCAGTTTTCCAAAAAACAACAAATGTAGTTTCAGTATTTCAGCCACTGTGTCTGATTCTGCAGAGGTGGAGATGTGGCATTTCTGCAAACTTGATCCAATCTGTGCTCCTTTCAAATTGTGCTGCAGTTGTATTTTCCTTGATAGTTTGTTCTGTGTGTCTGAATTCTCAACTGTGCCTTACCTCGACGTCTGTCCATGTACTACACAACAGTACACATATCCTCTGGGAAAGATCATGAATAAAAACAAGCTGAATGTCACTTGTTCAAGGTTTGTGGCTCCTTGATTTATTGAGTTGGAGTTTCAAAGTGTTTTTAAGATGTATATATTTTTTGAATTTCTTTTTATGTTGCATTCTTCCCTTTTCTTTCCTTCTCTGGGTCATCATCATCATCATCAATGAGTAATGCATTCATGTAAAATGCACATAGTTGACGGTAAACTCACACAGATCCGGCTGAGGCCTCATTGGACACTTGCTACTTGGGCATGCTCCACAGGGTAGAGGTCAAATCTGCTCCACTATTTTTAAACTGGGAGCCGAATTGCTGAAATGAAACCTGACGCTTCGTCACGGTTTGTGTGTGTCTGTGTGTGTGTGTGTGTGTGTGTGAGTGTGCATGTAGTTCTGCAGGCTATTTTGAGGTATGGTGTGTGCATTTGAGTGTTTCTGTATAGGTGTGTCAAAGAAATCACCCACAAACAGGTGTCAGAACACTTAAGCTACCGAGTCCATCTGCATAGCTTGATATCTGTGAACAAGGATATAACAGTGAGACCCAGACAGTCTGGCCATGACGTGAAATATGACCTGCTTATCCCGGGTAGGACAGTCTTAATCTCAAGCAATTCTTCCCATAGTGAGGTCTAATAAGAGGCTTTAAATGATCCATCACCCAAATGCTGAAGGAAAAACATCAAAACAAAAAAGAATAGTAAAACTCATCTAGTAGGAGTGACGGCTCTATTACTTCAATGCATAAATTCTATGATAGACAACAGATAGACTAATCGATTTTTTAAATACTGAGTCCACAGAGGTCACTGAATCAACACTGTAGCAAACTGAAATGTTTGATCTCTGTGGCGCTGGTTGCTGTGCCGGTTAGGAAACATTATAAGCTGTTGGGGGCCCTGTTGCTACACACACACAGAGAGAGAGAGAGAGAGAGAGAGAGAGAGAGAGCAGTCAGTTCCGAGTAAGAACGTCACATCTCTATGTCTCTGTTGGGAAAGGGTTGACAGAAAAGTAGACAGAACAGCGCACTGAACAAGTACGATTAGCTTAAAAAGAGAGCAGAAGGCGATAGAAATCAGACTCCAGCCAACCAAAGGGAGAAATAAAGGTGTTTGAACGTGGACTTAAAATCCCGAGATTTGCTATGCATTTGGCTATGAAACTGGATTTTATTAGCAATGGATGAGCCTCGGGACCTTTTATTATAACTTTTTGTTAGGTATTGGCTTAGTAGCTTACTCCTTTCTAGCCGTCATTTTACTGGAATATCACTGCGCATTTTGGAGTAGGTCCAGTGTTTTTACGCACAGCCCTCTTTGGTTTTGGATAACTCTGCAAATCATAAATGCGAAGTTTTTGAAGTATGTGTGGACTTTTTTTTGTCGTTTTATGTATTTTGAGTTTCATATAATTCAGCTTACCTGATTTCTCGAGTGAGTCACCAGTATCTCGCTGCTGGCTGTACCAATAATAGCAACACAGATCGCTTAACACTCTCCGCAGACTGACTGACACTGGTGCCTCCTAAAAGTGCCGGGTGGTACCGCATATGTGATTTCTTCATCTGTTTTGAAGAGTATCTCATCTCGGAACGGTTATTCTGTCAACGACCCGAAATGTTGCTTCTGTCCCCTCTGCTGCTGCTCGTTTTCCCCGCTGCGCTCTTTGTGGCTGCGCAAGGCGCCGGCGAGCTCCACGGTTTCACCTTCCCCGGCGGGAGCGCAGGTTTCGACTCAACAGGTAGGCTATTTTCTGAATGATCACTGAGAAAATAAACGATGGGCTGGATGAAATAAGAAAACCGGACATCAGTTTCCATCCGTATGCTTGTCAATGTGTGCATCGTTTTCAAAATTGCACTGTCATCGCCAATAGTGCGCCAGTTGTTGCTGGCGGGATATTAATCATTTGTTTATGCATTGGCATTAGCTGGGAGCCAGTCTGTCGCTAATGCGTCTGTTTTGATGACTGATTTCCAGATTTTTTTTTTAATGATTTCGGTTTGATTTTTGGTCGGCATTATTCTGTTTGGGGAACTTGAGGCAGGCTACTATTGAAAAAAAGTTTTAACCTCGCTTTTACGGCCATTTTGTTGTTGTATGGTAGTAATAAAGTGAGATGCCTCATTTTAGATTTTCAAAACACAGGAGTCTTGCTCAGGTCTGAGCTGCCAAAAAGATAGGCATAATATTTACGTAGTTTTTTCTCTCCCCCATTGCATTGAATAAAAACACCTATCACAGTCCTAAATCTTGCAGGACTTTTTCAGTGTGTTTTATATTTTGACAGTGCGTGTTTGTTGTAGCTGCTTTGTGCTCCACACCTGAATCCAGGATGCTAACAACTTCAGCTCACCTGTGAACAGGGTTGAACCCAGGTCAAATATGTAGGTCCCACCAGGACACCCATCACACACACACACACACAATGTTCATAGGGCCTTTGCATACATCATTGATATTTGATAGTCCATCCAGCTGAGGAGCCTCCTCACGTTAAAAAAATGCGGGGTATGCAGCTCCTGATGTGGGAGTGAGCAGATGAACATGGACTACTTTTATTAATTATTAATTAACTGCTCTCAACAATTCAGAATACTGACAACTTCATAAGAATAAAATGTAGGATTGACAAGGATTTCAATGATTTGTCAATAACAATCTTGAAGATAAAAGTTTATTTCCATCATGTATTCAATGCATATGTCAGTCAAAGAAGCAATGAATCAATATAAGCCATTTTGTCATCACCGTTAATGCAAAAAGGTTCTGAGTTTCACGTCAAAAATAAATTGTGACTTTTAAATCAATTTTTCTCATGGCTTTATTGTTCCTGTATGGGCTTACATTCCTTCTAAAGCCGCTCAAGTTACTGGAGCTTGTTTTGATATAGGGTTTAACTAGAAGACCTTTTGACCCCCAGTCCCTCAGGCTCCTTGGAGCACCAAGACCATAGAGTCACAGAGACAAAAATGGGCTCTGACTCAGTGTGACAGATGACGGAAAGCTGTTTGTCATTTTCTCATTAATTCCTGTTCCAGTATGTAGTCTAGAACATATTGTACAGTTTAAAACCTATTTACAACAACTGTTTGGATCATGACGATTGTTTTGCGTAGAGAGCTCTTTATGGCATGTGAACAAGTACATGTAGTGTACATTGTGTTGCAGTTGTGGAGTTGAGGATTGAACTGAAACTCATTGGTCACAGTTGCTTAAAACTGTTTCTGTGAAAGCTTTAGTAACAATACTGCCTTAGTGACAAGAATCAATAACAATTGTAGCAGTTCATATAAACAGCAACTTAACCGATTCATCCATTCATCTATTGGACTGGTGCAGTGGCAGACTCTCTAAGGGCACTTTATCATGTTGTCTTGCACATTTGGGACACAGTAGAGGACAGCTTATCCTATTTTTATCTACCATAGGGGAATCCAAGAAGACTCTCTTGAAGTGTTTTCTTTCCGATTGTCCAAAAAGTGGTTCATTTTTGACCTATTGAAACAGCAAGCCCATGTAAAAGTTACTAAATGCTTCGTTAGTGGAGATTATTTTTTGCGAACAAA
>JAPZDX010000019.1:14802482-14812549 GCA_029783625.1 Naso annulatus | reverse complement strand
AATCAAACAATCAGCATTCAGCCATCAGGAAACAGCCTCGTCTGGTGAGCACATAAATTTTATCGTCACTCACTGTGGATCGTCTGCTTTTCTTCATCCTCCAGCGGTTCAGCAGCTGGAGTTCCTGGAAGGCAGGAAGAAGCAGTACATGAAGGCGGCTCTGCAGGCGAAGCAGAAGAACGACATGGATCAGGCCAAGATGTTCCTGCGCACCGCCAAGGGCTTCGACCCCATGATCGAGGCAGCACGCAGCGGAAAAACAGTGGACATCAGCACGGTGAGCAGACAGCAGACTTCCTCTGCGACCGGCAGCCAAGTTTTCAGTACTTTTAATTTATCAGCAGTTACAGGCAACATGCAAAGATCTGCATTTGTAAACATGATATCAATGTCACTTACATCACTGATGTGGAATATTTTGGTAAAATCAAACATGGCTGGAAAGACATGAAGTCCAACTTTGTGCAACCCTCTCTGTGCTGGACCTGTAGGTGCCGTCGCCCCCTGGTGACGAAGACGAAGACTTCATCCTGGTTCATCACAGTGACGTGCAGATCTCAGAGAAAGCAGAGCAGGTTTACACACAGCTGGCCAAGATCCTCAAAGAGCAATATGAGGTAAAACTGCATGAGAAGAACTGAAAGATGCTCATGATTACAGAATATCACAATGTTGTATCCATGGTTAATAATCCAGATGAAAAACAGGCTATTGTTCCTTAAATTAATCCAAAATCTATAAGAATTTTCCCCTTTACAGCAACAGCTCATGTTCAGAATTGGATAAACTTACATTTCTCATGACCTCAGAATCTCACCTTGTTGATTTTCCAAAATAAAATGTTGATTTCAAAGTGTGATCAGTACTAGAGTATCATGTTCAACCAGGGCAGGTTGTGGTCAGGATGAATTTGTTCCGAGGCCTGAAGGATTTTGTCTGTGGATTCTCTCTGATCGCTCCTCACTGTTCTTCTCTTGCTTTGAAGTCAAACATTTTCCTGGAGATGTCTGATATGTCTTTCTTCTCTTTAGAAATGTATGACTCACTCCAAGCAGTTCACACACCTGGGGAACATCAGCGAAACAACAAAGTAAGCAGTAAACAACATTTTACTCCGTTTATATGAAAATTCTAAAGAAATGACGAACTGAATTGGGGCTGCAGTTTACTGTTTACTTAGCAACACACACGTTTATCTGTTTGGATTTCATCACTCCATCATCCAGTCTGAATTACAAACATTTGTTACCAGAGCACAAAATCATGATTTTGTAATGTTTATTAACACTGAAACATGCACAGCTTTACTCTAATTTAATCTAATAAATTATAAATTCAGTAATTTATTGATTGTGATATAAAACAACATGATGTCATAAACCTTGTAAAGTTGGCTGATATCTGACAGGAGATTTTCTCCTCTCCTGTGTGTATGTGCTCAGGTTTTGCTCCTGCAGTAAGTGCGTGGCTTGTTATGTAACTGTTCTTTATCAGACAGCTAGCAGCAAACCATCCATTAGTAGAAATGGGTGTCATGCTTCTTTGCTTTTTTGTGCAAATACAGACCAAGCTGTTCCATAAACTGTCAACAGTGCCTGACATATTTTGAAGCTAAAATAGTTGTTCCATTTCTAAAAGGGCTGGCAGAAAATTGACTGAACTATTTTGAGAACCGATCATCATCGTTTTATAAGCAGGAGCACATGCTTCTCAGTTGTGAGGATATGCTGTCTTGTGTTCAAGTGATTTTAAGTTATTCTCTTTGTTCTTAAGTATAATAAGATTTATTTTTAAAGATTCTTAAGGTCTCTTATTCCAAGTTTTATTTTCCCTCCAATTTTTATTCTTTTTCCAAGTTTTATTATCACTCCAAGTTTTGTTCTTATTCCAGCTTTTGTTGTTATTCCAAATTTTATTCTCATGGCATGTTTTATTCTTATTATAAATTTTATTCTAATTCTACATTTTATTCCTATTCCATGTTATATGTTTTAGTCTAAGTTGTATTCTTGTTGCACCTTTTTTTTCCTATCACAACTTTTGTTCTTATTCCAAGTTTTATTCTTATCGTTATCATAACATGTAACAAAATATGGTTGGATTAACAGTTTAATCAACGTTAAGACTTAAACTTGGTCTGTAGGAAATGATGAAGGGGATTTTCTTTTTTTTTTTTTTTTTTTTTTTAAATAAATATTTGCAGTAATAAATCATTCTGCATGTATGTTCTTGCTTGTAAGAGACAGACTGGGTAAAGCAATACAACAACAGGTGTCCTGGCCAGTCGTAGAGTCAAGTGCTACTTCAGGGATAGCAACGGTATAACTTTTGCTTTTGGCTCAGTGACAAAACTGGTTGCACTAATAGAGCACTGAAACACTGGTGACCTTCATAGTCATACTTAAGAGCACAAGTCTCCTTAATGTTTCCTTTATACTTCAGCTTGTTTGTTAAACCTGTCAGAAGCAACTTGAAGAGTTTGCTTGCCTCAGTGATGTGATACGTTCTGCAAAAACAATGGGGAAGGGGACATGCTTAAAATGTATCAAACCTTAGTTCAGTTAATTTGTATTTGGTAACAGCATGAACATCTTTATGAAAGTAAAAAATAATCAATTAAGATAAAAAAAAGAAATTAATGTGACATATGTTGCAAAATATTTCAAAATTACGTTGCAAAACATGTATTTTTTGCAGACCTTTGATCTTAAGCTTGTTTTTTTCCACAACATTAAGTTGATGAGCCGAAAAAAACACCACATTTTTTCATTTAGTCATACAAACAAATGACCAAGTGAGCAAGTCTTTTATCTCTGTGTATAGCTCTGTGCATTTGTGTAGAGCCCTGTTTTCCACATGTGCAAGCATGTTTGTGATTGTGTTTACTCTGCTGCACATGTTTTTATATCCAGTTTAGAATTTCAGTGTAAATAATATCCAGAGTGAACCAGTATTTTGTCCAAGGAGCGCATGTGCCTGTAGTTTTTTGGGGCAGTGATTGTAAATACCAAATTCTGGAGGGCATTTTTGTTCCAGAATGAAGTTCAGAGATACAGTATCCAGGGGCTCAAGTTGCAGTCGCCATAGAGATATTAGAGGGGGGGCCTGGGTCCAGCAGAACACAGCCACAGAATTCCTATAGACATCATTTGAAGCCTCAGTTTACAGCCAAGGACACATTCCAAGACAGCATTACACACACACTCACACTCTCTCTCTCTCTCTCACACACACACACACACACACACACAGGCACATGCAATCACTGAAGTTTGCAACACACACTCGTGCTTCTGCATGCATCTAAAAAAAAAAAAAAAAAAAAAACATTTTCAAAACATCCAGTCCTTATTCCCAGACTGGAATCCAAAGACAACCACTGCAGCACCCAATCAGTTTATTTGAGACAGAGGTGTTGAGATTTTTCTCAACTTATGTTATGTGCTTGTAACCTCTAAACTTTCTTCAGCTGCAAGTTATAAGCCTAGTTAAATAGTCGGACTCAATGGATGTAGACTGTGGTTATAAGCCTGCCATATTCCGGTATTTTCCGCCCCTTGCACTATCTGCTTGTTAACATTTTCATAATCGTTGCATCCTGGAATGTACGTCGACCAAAATTGTGATTGGTTTATAAAGAACACAAACAAGCCAGAGTGATTTTCACCTACAGCAGAATGATAATCAGTGCTGCCAGACCTTTTTTCTGGTGCTGACACGGTGCTGTGGAGACAGGGTTGGCTATACCTGATTACAGAAAGGAAGTCTTTATTTTCACTTCTTTTTTCTGTCCCTCTCTCTCTTTGCAGTTCATCATTGAAGACATGAAGCAGCAGCAGACCAACAAACACAGCAACCTGCACAGAGAGGACCAGCACATTACAGTTGAGGAGCTATGGAGGGGCTGGAAGTCGTCTGAAGGTACCGTATGTGTGTATGAGAGAGCAAGTGTGTGTGTGTGTGTGTGTGTGTGTGTGTGTGTGTATGTGTCCAAAGGTCTCTACCTGTACCTTGTCTCACATTTTGTGTCACTTTGTCCTCCTTTCTCTTGTCTTTTCTCAGTACATAATTGGACACAAGATGCGGTGCTTCGCTGGCTAAAGGAGTTTGTTGAGTTGCCACAGTATGAGAGGAACTTTAAAGACTTTAAGGTTAATGGAAACACGCTCCCCAGGTGAGAATCTACAAAGAAGATGCTATAGTTAATCAAGACTAACTCTAGTTGAGCAAGTCACTGGAAGTACAAGTCAGTTGTCGTAAATAGTCATATCAACACGCTGAACTGCCATGACATCTATGCAGGATTGCAGCCAATGAGCCTTCATTCCTGAGTGGTCATCTAAAGATTCAGGACCAGAGAGACAAACAGAAGCTCAACATTAAAGCGCTGGATGTTGTTCTGTTTGGACCACCTACACGTAAGAGCAAGTCCTCACCCCCTTCGCTCTATCTACTCATATGTTTCTCTGATGTGTCCATTCCTATAGTTTGTGTACCAACCAACTCTCCCAGTTTCCCCAGACTTTTTCAGGACACCTACTCTTATTGTTTTCATAGGCAAGAAAGTTTTTGCGTTGTGGCTGTACAGGGGTTTTAGGAGGCTAAAACACTTGGACAATGGAAATGTGTGTTTAACTAATAGTTTTCCTGTTTGGATTACTCCATGTCGCTATACAATCCCATTGTCTGTGATACATCTATGGTCTACATGCCTTAAATAACCATCCTGACCTTCCATTTCCCCACAGGTCCCCCTCATAACTACATGAAGGACCTGCTTCTAATTGTATCAGTGGTGATGGGTGTTGGAGGCTGCTGGTTTGCCCAGGTGCAGAACAAAGCCAGTAAAGTCCATATATCCAAGATGATGAAAGATTTGGAAAGTCTGCAAAGGGCTGAACAGAGCCTCTTAGATCTGCAGGAACAGTGAGTATTTAGCGTTCAGTGTCTCTTATGTACTGTAAATTATTAAACTGATTTTTGTTTTGTTTGATCGCACTAAAAACATTCCACTTTCTCAGACTGGAGCGAGCCCAGGAAGAAAAACGTAATGTCGCAGAGGAGAAACAAAATCTGGAGGAGAAGATGAGAGATGAGATCATAGGGGCGCAGGAAGAGGCTCACCGTTTGCATGAGCTAAGGCAGGGAGCTGTCAGTGAGCTCAGCCGCCTTAGATATGCAGAGGAAGAGTTGGAGCAGGTAGACACAGTGCATATCTTGAAACCAGGGGATGCAACTTTGCAAAGTCTGCACTATTTCTGCTATAGTTTGGAAAGTTTGTAGGATTTAAAGTAGAAAATTTAAGCTTTAACTGCAGTTTTCTTTTACATACCGATCTCTAACATTTGACTGATCTCATCCTTTCAGGTCCTAGGAGCACTGAAGCAGGCGGAGAAGGAAATGCATGCTAGCTGGACTGTCTCTGAAGTCCTCCAGCAGTGGCTGCAACTGACACATGAGGTGGAGGTCCAGTACTACAATGTCAAGAAGCAAAGTGCAGTACTGCAGCTTGCATCTGCCAAGGAGGAGGTAAGTAATGAAGAAGGGAGATACAAATGAAAAAATATATATTTAGAGAGACTGCACTCACCACACAAAGTAATAGCAAAAAAAAAAGTTAAAAAAAAAAAAAAAACTTTATAAAAACAGTGAAATACAGTGAATCTTCATCAACTGACCACTGATATTTCCTTACAGGCAGAGAGGATTAAGAAGAAGAGAAGTTCTGTTCTGGGAACTCTCCATGTCGCCCACAGTTCCTCTCTTGACCAAGTTGACCACAAGATTCTGGAGGCAAAGTGAGCCACTAAATTTCCTGTTTAAGTTTTGTTCGTGTGATGTATATAGAGTTAGTTGAAACGCGTTACAAAAGTGACACGTAACAGCAATATATTACTTTAAGGCAGTAATAGATTAACATAAAGCCTTTTTGACAATTACAGTTACTGTGTCCAGTCACGAGTTACCACCCAAAATTAAGTGTGTTCATTAATGTTTTTACCTGACCCAGAGTAGCTCCTGCTTCAATATAGTTTATCCAAATGACATTTGTTTGGAAATTTGTTGCAACAGAGATGCATGGATCGGCTCTGATGTCATCCATGCAACACCCATCCAAATAATTATTGAATTTCAACAATTTTCTTTAAAGGGAGAGGCTGCTTTCAGTCATTTAAAATGTTTTCATGGGCATAGCGACGACATTGCAGCAAGCAGCAAAACTAAAAACTAGTCATAAACTTGACAGGACAGAGGAAATTCTCCAGTTCTTGGTTTCTGAAATATTTCTGTAAACTTTTGGATGTCTAGAAGAAAACAGAACATTAGATCCTGACCGATTATAGTGGCGTGTCTCGAGAATTAAATGATCCAAGCAGTGTTGCCAGATGGAAAATACGGCAATATCGTACTGCAGCTTAAAATGATCGTATTTTACCAAAAATTACTGTCCATTTGAAAAAAAAAAGAGAAAGGGCTCGAAAACTACACAATGGCAAAATCATGCCTTGCACATCATATCAATGTAACAGCACGGAGGCTCTGTACATTGAACGAAACAGCAACTGTGAATCCAAGTTTCACTGCGTAACTGCGCACACAGTCTGGGGTGATGGGGAGAAGTCATTATCTTTTCTGTGGCAGGGGGATCGCTGCAAATATTTAAGCTTAAAATATGCTCACATTTTGGATAGTTTTTCTACCTATTTATCGGAATAGTCAAAGTGATCAAAGGTGTAAACTCATAAAGTGCTGTGTTAGACATATGGCAAACAGATAATTTTTAATGCCTAGTCATACTACTGCGGTTATTTTGGTGAAAGTAACACAAAAGAAGTAGTAGTAGTTATCAGTAGCTCATTAGTCTACACAGAAAGTAATATTGTGAAGTAACTTATGACTTTTAATGACAGTAATTAGTAATATCTAACATATTACATTTTGGAAAGAACTTGCCAAACACTGAATGTATAACATGTGTAACGAAGGTCTTTGCATCTCTTTTCAAGGAATTCCTTATCTGAAGTCACAGCTTGCCTACGGGAGCGCCTCCATCGCTGGCAGCAAATTGAGCACCTCTGTGGCTTCCCCATCATGAGGAATCCTGGCCTAGCAAACCTTACTGCTCAGCTCTACTCTGACTCAGTTGCCCTCGGGTTGCCCAGAGTGTCCCAGCAATCTTGGTCATGCCACAGCTCCATTCACGGATCCATAGAGGACCTGTTAGAAGAGTCTGCTGCTCCAGTCTTACCACAGATGCCAGGTAGTTAAACAGGAATCCTGAGTTTTTGAGTATTAATTTAGATCCCCATTGGCCTGCTTTATAGCCTACTCTGATTCCTAACAGGGTAATTCTTAAATTGCTGCACAAAAGAAACTTGTTTTGCAGATAGCTTTAAACCAGGTGATAATGGTACAAATACATCTCAAAACTTAGCTTAAGAAGCTTCTTTCCTTCTTTTAAAGCCCTGAACAGAATAAAGAAACAGTACAGAGCAAAGTGATTTGAAAAGCTATTGTGACTGAAAAGCACAGGCATGTTCACAGGTGGCTAGTGTTTTAGGCCACATTTACATGGGAGCAGTCCTACTAAAAACGGAAAGGTCTTTCCTTTGCGTCCTCAAAATATGTCTGCATTTACACGAACATCCGAAAGCGCTGTAATACGCATGCCAGGTTGGCAGTCAGTGGTGTAATGACATAACATGGGACTAGACTGGAACAATACAGATAAACACATTACAGAAGGACGAGATAAAATGTCTGAGAACATTGCCAACAATACCAACACTGTCCATGAAGGCTTTTCCCTACTGAGGCAATTAATCTCTCAGCCCCAGCATCATGTTGCATACTCCCATGGCAGCAGCAGTGATGGATATGCACACATGCAAGGACCACCACCCAGATTCATGCACGCACCTCAGCATTATTGCATACACCTGGCCCGTACACACCATCACCAATACACCAAAATACCTGCACAGCCCCAGTTTACTCTCATAGATGCACACTGCGTCAACATGACACACACACTTCAGGAGGATGACATGATCAAGTTATAACATTGTTATTACTTAGTATTAGGTCTGTCAGAAAAGGCTGTTGTTAAACTACAGTGAAATTTTTTAAAGCTGCAGTTTGCTGTTACTACTTAGTTTTTAGTTTTTTTGTTTCCCTTTAAAAGTAATGAATAACAAATAATGCCATTGAGGGCACATTGTGACACTTTTAACCAAAATATTTAATTGAGTGCAGCTATATTGTAAAAATTAAATATTTAATAGTAGTATGCTGCTGCGTGTTATTTTATACTTGTATAGGTAAACATTTTGCATTTGGTATTTAAAAGCAGAGACTGATGCACATTTTAACAAATCCTTTTATCTCCAATAAAAATTTGTGAAAAGGATGTTATTACTTACACTTCACAGATTCGTCTTTCAGCATACACACAAATTACAACCTGTGATAAATTTTGTATTTTCAGTACAACAGGCAACATGTAACAGCAACATGCACCATGACTTTTTAAAAAAGACAGTAAAAATAGGTTCACCAGCACCAATTATTCCTTAGCAGAAAATCAAAGGTTAAGTACCTATCAGGCTCTAGGACAAAGTGAAAGGCTTAAAAATATTTCCTTTGGCTTTAAGAGAATGTTATGGAAATTTTTATATTTTCCTGATGTCTTTTGTTCCTAATGATCATCAACAGCAAAAAGATTTCTGCAGCCCTAGTATTAAGGGTAGAGGAACTTGGTGACAACTCTTCTGACTCTTTTTCCATCTCCCTCATTACAATCAGTGAGATAGCTGTTGCTCTGTATGGCAGGCTGGCATTGTTGGTCACAGTGCATCGCTCCCAACACACAGTGTTCATCCACAGGAAGGAGTCCTGGCCTCACAGTGATTGTGACGAACAAAGCACGCATAAATCACATGCGACGAGTCATTGAAATTTATGTCCATAGGCCACCTCGGGGATGCAACCTGGCCTTTAGTGGGCCAAACGCACACTCGATCACCGTGTGGGCTCTACAAAAACAGAGCCCAAAGTACTGTTCTTGAGGGATAGAGTCACCATTAGAATATTCCTTTATCATGAAAGGCAGAAGCGGAAAGGCAAGGTCCCCCAGAAGAAAAATAGATATGGCCTCCTCATCATCCAAAATCTGCTTCTCTAGTGTGGGGATCTTTCGAGTCTTAGAATATGAGTTTGCCTTTGAATTAGCAAAGACGCTTGCGTCATGAATACTCCAGGCCATTTTATGACAATATCCATAACTCTGTATGTAGTCACACACAGCTTAAACATTCAAGGAGTATTTTCCCTTCCTATTTAGGTAGTCCATGAAATTGATTGATGTTTTATTTCGATGTGGATCCCTTCCATGGCTCCTGAACACTGAGGCATACCATGAGTATGTTGAAATCCAGAAACTAGGTCCTCGGTTTCGGGCACAGTGAAAGGCAGCTTTATGTGTTTTGGACCAAGGTGGACTGTGATAGCCTAGCATGTCTGACACACAATAACAAACACAGTGGGTTGTAATAAGCCAAAGGTATTAGCAGTTTTTCGTAGTCTTCATTCGTCACTCAAATAATACAGCGTGCACGCCCCCTTTTTTAAGGACTTCAACTGGTGATCAACTGTTTATCGTTTGCTCCTTGATGTAAGGACGAAGGTCTTTGCTCAGGGCAACCAGAAAGTCTTTGGACATGAGGAAGTTTACCTTCCACTCATGCTCACCAACAGCGCCATTCACAAAATTATCCCACCACTGGCTTTTTCTCCCAGGTCTTGTCCAAAAGTGTCTTTTGGCTGCTCTCCGTCGAAGTAGCGGTGGATTAATTAATGCTATTATGTGTATAACCATGTGTCATATGTGATGTTGATGTTGTTGTCCTCCCACTTGCATATAGCTATTTGACTTAAAACATAATGCATACCGATGAAGTGGGCCATGACATCACCGTGTTCACAGGTACTCCGCTTGCCAGTTTACACAGCCGGAGAGAAGGTTGCGGTTTCAAAAGATTCCACTCTGAAACCCAGTTTCAAATGTT
>JAPZDX010000019.1:14784773-14795591 GCA_029783625.1 Naso annulatus | reverse complement strand
TGTTGGTTTTGTGTGTGTGTGTGTGTGTGTGTGTGTGTGTGTGCGTGCGTGCGTGCGTGCGTGTGTGTGTGTGTGTGTGTGTGTGTGTGTGTGTGTGTACCCTTGGAGAGGGTCAACAGATATTTTCAAAGAAAAACAATACTTTGAAATTCAAAAATAAAAATCCTGGTAGATTTCCATTTCTTTACAGTAACTTCCTGTAAATGTAAGCATGAAAGACTGTCAAACCATCAGGTAGCTAATTACTTGTGTTTTACATGCATTGCTTCCTGTACAGAGCTTTAGTCAATATATTGCAAGTCTGCAGGTAACACATGAGTTTTTATCTTTCACAAGAATATTTTTTTGGAGCTGCTTTGAAAAGCTTCATTTTTTGTTGTGCCCACATTTACCTTTGTGTGTGTGTGTGTGTGTGTGTGTGTAATCTGAGCATTTGTTTGTGCACCTTTCTCATGTGTAGAGAATACCTGAATTGCTGTTTATATCCCAATGACATACACAAGGTCAGCACCATCCTTCACTACAGCAGCTGCTAATGTGAGATCAACTGCCAGCTTTTAAGCTTGCGTTTCCTTACAGTGTCACTAGATGGCGATGTGGCTGTTTTTTGAGGCCATTACAGACAAACTGCCTATTCAGTCCATCTGTTACATAGATTCAATGTCTATTTGGCACTGTACTGTGTTATTTGTTGCCTATAGCCATTTGAGTATATTTATTGTATCTGAGTGGTGGAAACTGGCTTTGTGCACTGAGACAAATACTACCATTTTGAGGTGGTAAGAAAAACACTTATTTTTTAACTGTGTTATAGCAAAAAGGCAGCTTGATTACAACCTTTGCATTGTCTTTTCTGCTTTGTGATTATGCATAGTGCTCTGGCTTTGTCCCACCTGTCTTGTAAATACGCCAAGAATTTCAATTATTCAAATGGTTACATTACTTGCAATAATGTTGTATGCACCTTAAAAAAATCTAAATATACATGTTCACCTCCTCTTCTATATGAAACCAGCTTCCCATTTTCAATAATATGTAATGACTGACAATGTGACTACCTCAAAACACAGAGAAAGAATACATCTTGAGCTAGAGTGACATGTTAAATACCATGAGGAGACATAATAACATGCACACCTGTATCATATGGTGCAATCCAAAGCAACGTCCCTGAAATTTCTGTTTTTTGTTGTTTCTTTTGGAGGTGTTGATTCTGAGAGATCTAAAGGGAGACAGAAGAACTAGAACCCCTTACAACATAATCGACATCACAAGCTTCAGCCTTAGAAACGACTGTAAGTTTAAATAGACCTTTTTCACAGGTTGTCATAGCAAGAAAAGCACAGCTGAAACAAACTCTGTCAACAATTGCTCAGTTCCATGAAGTGTCCCTGATAGCCATGCCAGTGAGCCAGCATGCACAATAGCAGGATCCTGAAACAAGCTCACGTCCCAGCATGGTACATAAATTTTGTGTTTTATTCATTCGAAGGAACGTCTCTAAACATAATCCAGGCACTGATTATGTTGTCATAACACCAAAATTTTGACTGCAAATTTTTCGTATTGAGACGTCATTTCTAGGAGATGGAGCTGTGACAAGAGAAAAACTTGGACTGGCATTGAGTTGTTGGCGAGAGTTGCACGAAATAGAGAACTGCAAGATGGACGTCGAGCTGGTCTTCGTGTTGTTGGTTGAGTAAGTATTATCTGGCAGAGGTGGTAAAAGTACACACATTGTTTACTTAAGCAGAAGAACAGATACTTGTTTAAAAAGAGTCTTGTTAAAGTAGAGAAACTGACTCAACTTCTTTACTCAAGTAAAGAAGAAATGTATATAGTATAAAATGTATGTTATATAAAAGTAAAAAATATCCCTCTGTCTACCATTGGCCTTTTCTGCGCCAAGCTGACTGAACCTCACGTCATATTAATATGACGCAAAGACTACTAAACTTAAAGGTAGAATGAGTAGGATTTGTCCGAGCTGTTCCTAAACACACCAGAAAATGAGTTGATTGTTGAGTCTCATTCCCAGAGGGTCAAATACAATAGACATTTTGGGTTGGTAAAGCGTCCTTAGCACAGCCAAAAAGGCAAAAGCATGCAAACTTAAGTAACAAGCCTATTTTGAAAATGTAAGGAGTAGAAAGTACAAATATTTGTGTTAAAATGTAGAGGGTAAAAGTAAAAAATATTTGTACTTTGTTACTTCTCACCTCTGTTACCTTGTCAGCTGTTTTCTTCTATTTTTTTAAAGAACAGATGCACATGTACAGCGGTAGGTTTGGGGAGGCATGAAGGTGTTAAGGCAAGATTCACATTTCCAACAGTAGTGTAAAAATAAATTGGCTAAGCTGTAGGCGCTAAATTGCAAAAAATAACAATTCTTGCCTAACAGTGCTTTCAATATCAGGTGTAAGATTTAGGGGATTTCTTGGCAGAATATAGCAAAAATTAATATTCATAAGTACCTGTAATTTATTATTAAAATGTCTATTCACAAATTTTATTTTGTGTCAGTTTTGCATTTCTTTTATTATCCCCCTGTTCCTTGTTTTTTGTGTTGTTTTTCTTTGCTGGATGTGTTCTTGTGAATGTTTCTTTTGATAAGACGATGTTAATCTTACAAGGCCATCTAATTAATAACAGTATTAAAACAACAAAATAAACACTGGAAAATAAGAATTGTTGTGTTTTAATTTCCTTAGAATGAGCCCTCTACATCTATAGAAAGAACAGGTCCTTTTCCAAGGAATTCGCCATGTGCCAAGGGAGACATTCGTGAGTATCTGGGTGTGTCTACTCAATATGCAACTTGCTCTTACTCTGCCTCTGATTTGCTAAATCCTTCCTTTGTTATAGAAGGGTGGGGTCTTGTAGCAATTTATATTGGGAAAGCAAGTACTGCCAAGTTTCTAACCCAGAACAGACAAACCAAGCACCAGCTCTAGATAGTGTCCTGTGTCCCATGTGAAAGTAAAAGTCAACACTGACTTGTTTTAACTAATGTCCGTGATTAACAGATGGGACATATTTTACTTGCGGCATGCCTATAATTTAACTAAACTTGATGTAACTCAAACGCTGATTTCTCAAATCTCACCAGCTAGTTTTGTTTCCTAAACCGAATTAAACTTCTGTTGTTTCACATTAACCACGTGAATATCACCTGACTAGGGATGACAACAGAGATCAGGATTACAGACCAGCTCTTCACGCAAGTTTCTGGCTTTGCGTGTCACTTGCAAAGTAAAATTGGACTTTGGCCTGAATTTCACAAAATTTAAATCTAAAATTTAAACAAGTCTGCTGTTAACTGGTCACTTATGTCTCCTATCATCAAAAAACTTTTTCTCATTTTCTTTGCCTCACAATTGCATTTTGTGTGTGTGTGTGTGTGTGTGTTTGTGTTGTTGAAGATAAAAACAAACACAATCTGTGCATCAGAAAAGGATTCTTTGTCCTTGCACGATCCATGCAATGTCAACAGGCGCCTCAGGTAAATTCTTTGAGATGGAGGTTGTGTTGATGAATTTTGGTGCTCACAGAGCAAAGCAGAATGCTGCTTGATTCTGAAGCACCTGAGGTTGGAAGATAAGTAGCCTGTCAGTGAATTTGTTGTGAATGGTTTGGAAATAGTATTCCAAGTGACTATATCCTTGAAACCATGGCAATTTTGTTATGGACATTAAACACAAAGGTTACAATCAGTGACAAGAAGGAAAAAAAATAGTTAGTCCACCATCTTTATCAAAAGATTTGTTCATCTTTTCTGGTTCATATACTGACATGACTACACTGCCTTGTTTTTTTCTTATTCACTGTAGCTTTCAGTTTTAAATAGAAGTCAAACCCTTTTTTTTCAGTGTGGTTAAAGTTTCTCAAGCATGAGATGGTTCATAAATGGATAACCCCCTAATAAGATGACTATGTTATCTACAGTAGTTGTACAGCAACAGCCCACTTCCAATTAGGGACTGTACTGCCACATCAGCCAACATCCTGTGTGGCCATAAGTGACCTCAAGCAGTATAGCTTTAATTGTCTCAAGTTTGCAGGTAAAAGTGCCAACAAATGGATGAAAAAGAAGCAGCTTTAAATATTTGGCCTCCAGTGTGCAAAAGCTCTATTATTAGCAAGTCAAATTTAGTGAACTGCTTTTGTGATGAGCTAAAAGAATTTAAATATTAGAGGTAAAAACAGGCATCTGTTATAAGGTTAGAAAGATCATATGAGTTGACTAGTTGTTGTTGGTGGAAACTGGACTGTAAAGAGAGAGTGTCTATAAAAAGAAATAAAACGTGAGCCGCTGCAAAAACAAGGAGGGGAGGGTGCAGCGAGGTCTTAGGCTACAGCTAGCTTTAATGTTTGTAACATCACGTTTATGTTAAAAACAGCAGGCCTAATGTTAGCTAACCCTCGCTAATTAGCTGATGTTTTTATGTTAGGTAGGGCAACAAACGGTAAGTTACTTGGCCTCTAGAACTGCAACACTAACAGTACATTAGTTCATTTTTACCCAGCAACCATGCTGAATGAGCAGTGGACGGAGAAGCTTTAAAAATAATGTTTTGAGGACGCAGCTAAAAACTGCTAAATGCTGGACATGCATATTTGGGTGAGCATAAATTAACTTTGGACTCAGAGAGCGTGTATAAAGTTTGAACTCAGGAGTTTGTATAAACGTTGGTTACCATACCAATAAATAAACCATTTTCTGATCATTTATTTCACTGTAAGTTCTTCTTTATTTTATGAATAAATGAATCCTCATAATCCTTAAGTTAAATTCGTAATGTAGACTTAAAATCATTGTTTTATTTGGTGGCCTTTGTGCCCTCAAAAAACAGTGGCCTTGGCCCTTAAATGATGACATTCCATGCCTGATAGACACGTTAAAAATGAGACATTCTGCATCCTACTTCTTCACTGTACTTTTAGAACTGGCAGCCTTCATATGTGTTGTCTTCGTGGCCTTGTGCACCGCCTTGTTGAGAAGGAGGCAGCAGATGACTGCTTGAAGGCTGTTGTCCATTTTCTCAGTTAGTGCTGACTCTCATTTTTCAATTAAGCTAGCCAAAACCAAAATACCACAAAGCGTATTAACTTCAAACTTCTTGCATAATCATTCAAGGAGTTGAACTGCATGTGCCTGTAATGAGAGCTGTGTTACTCATCCTCTTCTACCACTAAACTTATCAATCCCCGTTCTTAATCTGGTTGGCATTTCTTTTCCTGCAAAATGTATTTCCTGTTGCAGATTACTAATAAATACATTTACAGGACTAATTCTGTTGTGGTTGCAATACGAAATACACTGCTAAAAGCTACAGAACACATCATTGAAATGTATGCCAACAGGAGAAATAAGCAAACTTCAAGAACAAAGTGTATTAACAGTGCACACTACTCCAGAGACAAAGATAAAGAAAAGGGCCAAAAGTCACCCCTCTCACCGCAACATCACATCAAGGTCAATTTGTGGGGCTTTTACATCTCGCCTCAAGTGCACTGCACACCTCATCGTGTGAATACACATTTTAACAACAGGGAATCATTCTGTCAGAAAAACATATTCAGTCCACGTGGCCTCTCAGCTTGGAGGTCCGGAGAACAGGACAGAACAGCTCTGCAGCAGCTTTGTCACCATGGAGCAGCTGGCACATGGGACAAATTGCCCAAAATCATTCTCCTGGTGACTCCCACTTAGCTCCTTTCACACAGAGCCAATTTAGAATAAACACACACACACACATATAAAGCCATGGACCCATGGCATTATAATGCATGCGAGCATCCACCCACCCACACACACACACACACACACACACAAACAGACATAAACACTCATACAAATAACTATCATGGCTTGCCAAAACTGGGGTCATAGTTACTCGTGGCGTATGAGTGCCAAACAGTCTTGAACAGATGAAGAGATGAGGGGAGCCCAAACACACTCTCTCTCTACTCGCTCTAGCAGTGCCTCCCTTTGTGTGTGCTCCCTCACGTCTGTTTGTCACAGTGCTTCAGCGTAAACTGACGCTGTTTTGTCACCCATTAGCCTTATTAATCTTTTTAATCAGCAGAGTGTTAACACTCGTTAGCATCAGGGTTACCCGCATGGCAACCCAGCGGGGATTTAAATTCAGCAGGTTAGTCATGATGTCGACCACAGCCTCAGAAGCCAAATACGTCCCATTAGCAGCCAATAGGTGACTTGTTCTCAATTACTGACCAATATAAGATAATCACACTTAGTGACATTTCAGTAGGAAGCTCGGCATGGAACGCACACACACAGATGCTCAAATGCTTGCATGTACACACACGCACACACACACACACACACAGACGAAGTGAAGAAGTGGAGTAGGTTAAATGAAGCGAGGGAGACAAGGAGGGATGAGTTAAATGAAGGAGAGAAGAGGAGCTTTCCCCTCCACCTCATTCTAATCTGTTGTGATTGTATCCATAGTCAGGTCTGTCCATGGCCAGATGGTCCACAACACACACACACAAAACACACACACACACACACACACACACACACACACACACACACACACACACATAAACTCTCTCTATTTCTCTCTCTCTCTCTCTATCACTGACTCACAGACACACGCACACATTCATTAACGATGATGTCCAAAAGCCTAAATTCTCACAGGAAAGCAATCTGAAATACAGTAATTTTGTTAAACCTCTCAACTAACTATATTACTTTTCCACTAACAATAAACTGGTGAACAAAGAAAAGAAGTAGAAAAGGCTAAAAGATATTCAATTAGAAAGGAGAGGAAAAATGAAAGATGAAAGAGGAGAAAAAAAACAGAGAAAAGCAGCATAAAGACAGAGTAGAAGGGGGAAAAAAGGACAAAATAAGACTTCTGCTTTTTTATCTCCTCTTGTGTTGTTGCAGCGTGTGACTGTTTCGACCCGCCGGCGAAAGGGTTTGTGTTCAATCACACTTTCCTCTGAGACGGAAATTAGAGTGCTCTCTTTGGAGCCTCATGGCGCACACATTCACACACATGTGCAAAGCCTCGGACTTGCACACATACACACACTTCTGTGCCCTTAGCACATGGGCTCACATGCATCCACACACTGTGCTTGTCTTTGAATAACCAGAAAATGCCTGCCTGCCTGCCTGCCTGCCTGGCTGACTGGCTGGCTGGCTGGCTGGCTGGATGCTCAGGGGCAAGTTTGACATGAATCCCGTCTGATGCCTGTTTTTGCACTCCGATAATTCAATTAGGAGGGAGGATGGCCCGTGCACTGCTGCACACACCGGTCAGAAGTTGTGCCAAAACCCCAGGCCATGGGGTAATAGTGAGAGATGGGATACATTACATCATGTTACCTGCATGCGCTGACAAGAAGAGACAAGGCATGACCTATGGGGCATCTTAGCCGGCTCAATGGCAATGTGACCAGACTGACTCTGCAGGAAGGCTGCTTAGATCCACTACCTCATGGACACACACAGTCATACTCACAAAGTACATTTTCAAAGTAATATGGATGTGATGGCTAAAAAGCAGCTGAACATGCAGGACTCACAGTACACACTCAAGCTACATCTGCATGCAGGCAACTAATTTTGAAGAAAAACCTGAGAGACAGCAAATGATGTGAATCACATGGCCCTGCAGTCTTCACACTTAAAACCAATTAAACACCTTTCACCTGACACAATCATTAGAAAACTGAGAATATATTTCTTTAGGAAGAATGGTGGTCATCGCCCAAGTAGAGTTCCACAGACGTGTACAATTTCCCAAGGAGAGCTTACCAGTTGAGTGTATTGTATGTTGTTTGTTATTTAATGGTCCCTTTAGTGAGATGCTCATCCGTATCCATACAAGGCAAAGCAGCATTTGCAAAGCACTGTTCAAAAAGGACATTCAAAGTAGTATATATTAAGCATGAAAATCATCCATTTGCCTCAATTTGAAAAAGAGTCACTTTTGCATTAAACAGCAGTTATTTTAGATGATCTATTTGCCATTTTGCCTTTATTAATACAGATCAAATTGGAAGGCAGAAGAGTCTTTTCATTTAATGACAAAATATCACCAAACTCCTCCTCTCCTCACCAACCTGTCCCGGCAACCAAATTCTGAAGTACACTCCCCATCTGATAAACATATGCACACATCTTCCCTTTTTATCCCAGCATTAACTGTTGCTGCCAAGGAAGAAAACTGGAAATGATGTGCAGCAAAGTTTAATTGATCTTGGATGTTGTGATGTGGTACATGTCTTAATCAATGGGCCACCAGGATCTCCAGTTGTCCATTGCTTTAAAAACACTCTAAATCTAAACAAAACTATACATACGATAGGTCTTCGCTTGTACAAATGTGCTTAAGAAGCAAAATCAGCAAAACATATCCATAATTAATCACAATGGAATGTTGCATGCACATTGTCCGCACATGGAGAAAACGCTCACACACAGTGACAACACAAGCACTCACACACAAGCAGATCACATATGGTCATCTTCACTGAAAGAGACAGAAAACTTAATCACCCATAAAAATTTGCCCCCCTCCACCACACGCACACACGCCCGCAATGCCTCGCCTTTCTTGCCCTCCTTCCACTCCGCTGCTTCACTAATGTCATTCTTGACATGACACCGATGTTTTTTTTCTTCTCATGCATGTTGAGGAGCAGTGAACATCGTGTCCTCTTAACTAGGGCAAGCAGAAGGCCGGTGTGGATGTTTATGTTCTGAGGATTTCACGTATGTGTAGATCTTTGTGTGCTAGTGTGCTGTTCTTGGTATCTTTAAAAGGGAGCACTATTGTTGGAGGGGAGATTGCGCCTCTGAAAGCAAAATTCACTCAGGAAGCATTTGTTCCGGGAGGAGATGAGTAAGGAGATTAGCTGTTTTTCCTACACAGACACATGCATTCAAGCGCACTCTCAATGCACAAATACACACACCTGCACACACACAGCACATGCACGAACTATAAGCACAAACAAGGCCCTTATACACTCACCCCTCCTGAGGCAGAGAGAGCGGAATGAGTTGATGGAGGGTTGCAGGTAGTGGAAGATATTAAGGGTGTCTTATTTTTAGGGGAAGAAGGGAAGCAGAGAGCTTAGACTGCACCCTTTTCACCGATGAAAACTACACACAAGGCATGAAAAATAGATGAATGGAAAGCCTTCCTTCCTGAATCGCGAAGTGATCGTGGTAGAGAAAGACAACAGAGGGGTAATGACTGAAGGCAGAGGTTATTTATCCTTCCTCTGAGTGGGTTCACTCTTGCCCCCCTCAGGGCACTTTGCTTCGGAGCACAACTGAAGTTGCGCACACGCACACGCACACGCACGCACACACACACACACACACAACGGTTCACAAGTTCAACAGTACCCCTTTAACATGATAAGTTATCACATATTGTTCTTTTTACAAGGTCAGACACGCACAGTGTAAAGCTTGAGCCTTTATTTCAGCAGGACTTTCCCACTGAGATAGGAAGAAAGCCAAGCTAAGAACAGAGCAGGACACACAGATCATGCAAAGCCATATAACACGTCCAAAAAAGACAACACAGAAATGAACCAGTGGTAAGAGAGGAAGAACGAGCATGTGAAAGACAGTGAGAGAGAGCAGATGTGGGGGAGTACGATCTAAATGCCATACAGACAGCAACTAATTCAAAGCCTTAACAACTCCCAATAGAATCATCTTTCATAGTTGTATCAACTGCTTTGAACTCAGTGCGAAGACGCCCGTTCTTTAAATCTCAAATCTTCCTGCAGGCTGTTCCTCACTGTGAGGGCAGACATCTAGATAGATTTCTAGCCCATATTTGTTGACAAAGCTTTTGGGACAGTCAGCAGAAGGGAATCTTGGGAACTCCTGCTGCAGCCACCTCTACAGTTTTCTGTAATCTAAATACATAAATAAGGCAAGTACAGACAGACGGAATTCATGAATAAATATGAGAAACAACAGTGACTGAGCATTCACATGGACAAGAAAAATGTGTGTTCAGTTCTAGGGTTTTTTGTTCTTCCTTTCCCAGCAAATCTCAGAGCACTATGATAAATAGTATCTAATATGCAGAGACACTGAGCAAATGTGCTTAACCATAAAATCACTGAGCTTGCAGCGGTCTCCAAACACAAAAACATTTTTCATCAAAATGAAGTCAATGTTAAACCTCAGCATTAAGAGATTACAGTAATTAGAATCACCTATGTGACTTTTGACTTTCACTTTTAAATTATAATTTAAATGATTTGATTGATATAATTTTTTAATGACTTTTAAAAATAGCTAAAGCTATATGTAACTGCCGTACCTGCAACTTAGAAGGGAAACAAAACTGGGGTTTATCAAAACTTTAGAAAGCTTAACTCTGTGATTAACGAGCACTCACTCAAACCTAGAGCTCTTCTCTACCCACAGAATTTTGCAAATAAATAAATAAAAAAATGAAAATGGCATCATCGGACTAGAAATTACTTGACTCTGGTTTCATGAAATTCAAAGTGAGTAAAAAGCAGCCCTGGCATTATACTGAAGATCACACTTTCATTTTAATGAATTTATGAGGGGCACATTTTGATTTTCTAACACACAATATAATTGCTTGGATTAAAAAAATAAACAAATAAAAAATATCTTTTCCTTACAAATATCACATTTCACTTGGAGTGATATTATTTGCTATTTTATTTTATTATTTATTATTTATTAATCTTTGGATTAAAAAATTACATATTATATATACATACATACATATACACACATATATATGTGTATATATATATATACAC
>JAPZDX010000019.1:14746079-14757916 GCA_029783625.1 Naso annulatus | reverse complement strand
TTTTATCTCTCTCTCTCTCTCTCTCTCTCTCTCTCTCTCACTCTCTCTCTCTCTCTCTCTCTCTCTCACTCTTTCTTTCTGCCTCTCTCTCTCTCTCTTCCTCTCTTCTACAGGCTGGAGCAAGATTCATTCAGAGCACAATCAGCACGAGACATGAATACAGAGCAGAGCTGCGTCACACACACTCACATACACACTCACTCACACACAAACATACACAAACACTCACAGAATGTCTCTTCAACCTTTGAAAGTGATGATGAGCTAGCTGAGTGAGAGGGTTATGCACACACACACACACACACACACACACACACACACACACGGACACACGGACACACATACATGTACATACCAAATTGGCACACACTGTCTTTAACCTCTGGAAGTGATGATGAGAAAACAGAGTGCAGAGAGCTCTATAACACTCTGTGCTGCATTTGCAAACTATATTTAAACTGCTACTTTATTTTATTCCTCACACTTGTGCATCCAGATGTGCGCATGTGTGCACATCTGGAGTCCATGAATGTGTGCTTCTAATGCTGGCATGTTTTCACCTTTCCTTTCACCTTTCCTTAAACTTCCTTCCTGTGACTGCTGGAGCCGTTTATGTGGTATGGATTTTTTTTTTTTCAGTTTTTACCTTACCTGCAATTTGATACTTAGGCCACCTTTAATTAATTTATGATATATTTATTTTGATAATTAATAGGTCAATGTGGGGCCGGTGGCAGATCTTGGAAGGGCTTAGAGCTTTAAAGGTCAAGGCTTTGATTGCTTTCCAGAAGCTTTAAGAATATAATATGGATTTTCTCTGGCAGGTGTCCTCATGGTTTATGTGGTAATATGTTTTTATGTGCATGTGTTTAAGGACAAAGAATAAATTCCTGATTCTTGGGGTAGGGCACCGAATGAAGGCCTTCAAATGCTGTACATGCTGAAATGATACCTGCTGTGTTTGGTGATGCCCTGACTTCTTGACCACCAGTGTTATCAAAAAGTTTTAAAGAAGTGTCGCTTTTACATGGCTTGTGAACCACAGACCATTGTTACATTTTTTAACAGTAAAATCTCATTCTGCATATCTTGTTCAGCTTTTAAAAAGCCAAATTTAATCAAGAACTACTTTTTTTTTTTTACTTCATGTGTTTTACATTCAAAAAAATATGTATTTTTAAATTTTTACCTCCTTACCATCAAAATCCATCAACTTTAAAAATCCAGAATCAAAGAGATGTCTGGCTGATGTTGTTTATGATTCCTTAACAAGTCGGTCGTATTAACTTGCAAATGTGCATCTGCTCGCCTGTCAAAGAAAAGTCTAATGAAGCATTTTGCCTGAGTCTCCCTGCAGGTGTTACAATGACCAAGACATGAGACCTTCGGCATCTTGTCACATTTGTTTACCACTGACTACATTTATGACTCTTGAGCATTGGTTATCCGGATTTGTGTGCTAAGGAGGATCATAAACACACACACAAACAAATAGAGAGGAGCTGTCGACACAGTACTTTATGTCTTATCAAAGATCAATATTTCATTTGCTCCCCTCCTTTGCTTAGATGCTGACTGGCAACCCGTCCCAAGGGGACAGCTCAGGGACATGCACACACATGCTTATACGCTCTCTCTCACACCCAACACACACACTGTCACCGCTCAGGGCCGTTGTTTGCTTTGACTGACGCATAGGCCGTGCCGTGCTGACACCTCTCTGACACTCTATCCTTTTCAGATCCACATCACTGTTTACCAACTACTCTAAGCAAAACGCCACATGTTTCAGTGTGTGTGTGTCTGTGTTTGTGTGTATGTGTCCTCAGTCCTTCCGGTCTGTCATCATTACACACTTTCCTCGTTTCACTTTTACATCACTGTTTACACATTTAATCAAAGCCAAACTGTGTGTGTTCTCGTGCCTTTGTGTCAGCATGCATGCGCGCACATGTTCCGTGCGTGTCGTCTCGCTTTGGTGTTTTTGTTTTTTCTTTTCTTTTTTTTTTTTTTTGGATGGTTGTTTACTTTTGTGCTCAGACTAGATCAGGAGAGCGGCGGCGTTATTGTAACCCAGTGAATAGGCACTGTGTTTAAATGCAAATTCATAGCCCTGCAATGGCAGGGACAGGGAAATAGAGGATTGGCAGAGCAGGGAAGGGCATAGACAGGTTGAGGTGACAGAGAGGGAATGAGGGATTTAGAGAGAAGGAAGTTGAAAGATGGGGAAATGGAAAAGATGCGATGGAGGAGGATTTGGTAGGAAGGAAGGAGACAAGGGATCAGGGGGTAAAGAGGAAAGGACAGAGCGAATGGGTATTTTAGAGAGGAGGAGGAGAGAAAAAAGAGAATAGAGCAAGAGTTAATGTAATTGAAAGCCATCACCACAGTGGCTGGCTGAGGGACTAGGAGTGCATGACTGAGCTATAACTGAACCATCACTGATTGCTCTGCAGTGTCACTGTGTGTGTATGCGTATTAGTAAGTTTGCATTTGTGAAAGGGTATTAGTTGCCTTTGTGTGAGCGTTCGTGTACGTAGACCGTGGCATGCACCACTTGTGAAAGCTCATTTAACCAATGAGACATGTCTCCCTCCATTAGATGAGGGTTTTATATTTATTTATCAAAGCTAAACAAATGTGTGACTGTGTTTGTGTGTGTCACTGCATATATCCTGGTGTCTGTTTCACCCTCAGCTAAATTATTTATTGAAATTGCTGAGCCTGTCAGTGTCATCTCGAGTGTGGATGTGGGAAGTCAGATATTTTAATGCCTCTCTTATAGTGCTGAAGTACTGGAGGTTGGTTTTACAAATTGCAGCACTATAACAATTTACATATGTTTCTCCTTTGACATTGAGGAGTTCAGCCAATATTTGCAAAATGTAGCATCCTTCAACAGTGGAATCAACAGAGTAGCGGTGACAATTTGTGATGCCAATGTTGAGATGCATTCTGGAGCCACTCCACTAACAACAGATGGAACGCCAACTTTTTCATAAAATTTGTACTTGAGCCTTTTTTTTTTTTTAAACACAACTGAGCCTTATGTCATAAAGACACTATTAGATCTGATTAAAAAAAAATAATAATAAAATAAAATAAAACAAAACATGTAGTTACTCCATTCAGTATTTAAATACAGAGTTTTTCATTTCTAAACAAGGTGCTGACTTTTGGATCTTGATAATTGTTGTGTTATTTTAAATTTGAATTATATGTGCAGGACTGGACGTTATTGATTCAACATCTAAATGTGTTTGTTTATCTGTATGTTTATTTTTGAGAATGCCTCTTCTGTCATTTGCCTGTTCTAACAAAGGTCAGAGGTGATGACGTGTCAGAGTTTTTGCTGCCACGGTGACTGTGCCTTTAATCCGCAAATATGACAAATGGCACCCCACCTACACACACACACACACATCTCCCACCCACACACACAGTGATGTTATTGTCATTCCATCCCTCGAGAGAAGCTATGACTTCTATCAAGCTTGCTATTGTCAGCTTTTCCTTAGGATGAAGAAAGGAGCTCTATCTTTTAGCTGATGTATGGCCCACCCATGCAGGCACTTGACTATGGCCATCTGTATCAAAGTGCCTCTCTAAATGGATATACAGTGCATCACATGCTGCACTATATATATGCAATGAAGAGCTATATCACTGCCTTTAGTGTATGAGCTCATCTGAGTGTCATTGTCAGCTATAGCCCACACACAGTATAGTGGTGTTTAGTTCATACAGGGCAGATTTATGCACATGGCATATTTATTCATGGAATATAAAGAGGATATTCTCATGTACACACAAGCTTTCGGCTTTCAGTATAAATATTAGCTTATATCTGGTTAAAGTAATGCGTTTATAGAACAGGCATGACTGTGTCGTGCTTTCACGTGAGTTGATATTTGGTTTGACTTATTTATTGTCCTTAGTTTTCTTTTTTCCAGAGGGCTGAGTAGTTGTCATATGTTCCCTGTGTGAGATGGCTCTCTATACGAATACCAATAAACTTTAGCACTATTGTATGTCAAGATCTGGGATAACAAGAAAATGTATGGCAGACAGCTTGCTAGGAATACAATAAAACTGTACTGAAAGTGTTGTTGTTTTTTAAGCTATGTGTGTTTACCCCCGTCAGGAAGCCAGGGTGGCCCATCATACTCTGCCTTCAATAATAAAGCAAGACAGAACAGAACAGCACATTCGGGAAACACTGGCTGTTTTTTTGCTTGCTTTCCTGAAAAGTCAGTCATTGGTAGTTTTTTTTGTGCAATACTTTCAGTGTCTTGATTCTGTCAAAACATGCTTTTATTTCAGAAAATCTTTTTCTGCTTACAAGAAGTTCACGGTGAGGATATTTAGCATAATTTATATGCATTACCTGACCACTTCAGTATGCATGAAGTGGTCAGACCCTTTACTTAAAGGTACTACAGTGTACATAACATTTTAAAACCAACTGATCCTTCTCTAAGCCCTGCCCTAAAATGCAGACTAACCAGTAATAGCTTAGTATCTGCCAGCTATGACTATAGAACAAGCAACTACATGGCTGTGCTCCACAGACTTTTGTGCAACCGTTTTAGTTTTTCTTCATTTACGGGCTGGTTTTGTGCAGTATGAGCTATTCATGTTTAACGTCTGAGGCATGTCTGAGGCTTCTTCTACTTCTAGTAGTCATACTTGTTACTCAGAGAGGTTTGAAGGAGAGACAAATCCCTTTCACTTTCCAAAACCAAAGTCAAGCACTGAAAAAGAAAGAAAGATGAAGAAGAAAGTAGCTGTAGATAAAACTGTTCAGACATCCTTTTTCCCAATTGAAAGGCTGGTTAACTTAGGTTACTGGTAGCTATCAAGGGTGCTAGCATAAACAGCCGGCCAAGCTAAAATCTCTGGCTGGAGTCTGGAGATAGCAACTCTGGGTCAACAGTTTTGGCAATGTTGGTAATTGCCTACCTCCTTTTTAATGAATAAAGTGAAACACAAGATGAAGCTGCTGCCAGGGTGATCTGCAGGCTTCACCATCTATCTGTATCTTTGTAATGTTAACCTGTTTTTGTAGCCGAGTCAGGTTGACATACTCATATTGCTGCCCATACTGTCAGCTTCTGAAATTTGCTTTTCTGTTTTTTCCAAAAAAAAAAAAAAAAAAAAAAAAAAAAAGATACTTACAGGAAGAACAGATAATAATAGTGTGGACTCCTCAGTAGCTCCGACAGCTTGATGGAGAGATTTCTGACAAAAACTCCAGCACAATGCATGACAGCCACAAGCTGAAACGTGTTTGCTGACAATGTGCTTGTTCTTTACACAGCAAATGTTTCTGGAGTCCTGACCTTTTAAGTAAAAGTACCTCAATCTGAAGATACTCCACTGCGAGTAACAGGCCTGTATTTAAACTCTTACAGAAATTAAAATATGGTGTTACTGACTGCAAAATGTACTTCAATGGTAACTTAACAGCTGGCTGAAAAACTGTGTCTAAAAGGCAGCGTTTCATTTCCCTCTGTGAGTGAAAGTTCCACTGTGTTGCATCTTTGATCGCACCAAGCATCACTGATGTGGTTCAGTGGGGTCTAAGTGTGCTCTGTTGCAGAGCAGCTACCCCACAGCAAACACATGAAACAGCTTGAAGTCTCTAGTTTTAACCAACAAGACTGATGTTTTAATGCCTTTGATCATTAGTTTTGATGTGAAAATATACCATTTACTCGCAGTCAGAGAGATGAAAAGTCATAGTTAAATGTCTAAACTCAAAACGTAGCATTATATTATATTACACTCTGTTTACATCCCATGTTGTATCAAAACCCTCCACCTTAATATTATACAGTCCCAAACAGCCACAGAGGGAATTCTACATTTTCAGGCATCCACATCTGATCAGTACAGAATATGGATATTGACACCTTTGCTCACTAATTCCTTTTAGTCTTGAATTAAGATAATGACACCAGGTTTGAAGGAATGTTGACATTCAAAAACATTTTTGAACGAGGGGTAATAACAGCCATAATAAACTTTCTCACAGTGTGGCAGTTTGCCACATTTCCTGGCCTCTGTCACCACTTAATATGCATCATTTGTCATCATCACATAACTATAATATTTCCTATATTGCTCTAAATTGCCCAAATGCAGTATCTCAGGGGTTATGATAGAACAGCGGTATTTAAATATTGCCAGTACTTTGTGGTCTTCGATTTCATAATATCTCATTCCAGTGAGAGCACTGCAGGAGCGAGTGGAGGGTCTATTTTAAGTGCAGTCAGATAACTATATGGCAGTGTGGCTATATTTAATAAAAGTCTCCTGAACACTGCACCAATCTCCCTCCCCAGGGCTATCTGGATTTGACTGGCCATGTCTGTTCCCATTAATGTGAAGTGGCAGACAGAAGCCGTGTCAGTCTCTTTCTCCCTCTTTTTCCGGGGGTCTCGTCCATGGATAGAGAAACACAGAAGGAAAGAGGAAGAAGGGAAGGTGATGGTAGATGTGAGGTAAATATCTTGTAATGTGTTTACTGATTTTTTTTTATTTTCCTTTTCAAAGTCTTTTGACCTCCATGCAAACCCTGTATCCCACCTCTCATAGACCTATGATATTCGCTCCATCATAATGAGTGTGTCTTAATAGGTGCATTTTGTCGTATGCACATGTCATATATTGTAAGATAATACATGCTGTGCTTCAAGATTAGCTTATCTATGAAACATCATAAATTAGTTGCATTTTAGTTTCTCCAGCTACATCCACACTGTTGATGTGCAGCAGTTTGTTAAGCACCTTGGTAGGTGGAATGCTCATCACAATACCACCCTCAGTTTTTATTTCTGTCCTACCGCTGCATAGTCATTTTTACGCTAAACTCCTTCCTCCTCACAGCAGTTTTCCACCATGAAGCTATAGTCATGGGATAGCTGTGTAGCGCATTGGTAGACTGCAGGGCAAGGCAGAGCAGATGACTCAGTTCTAGTAGGTACCACACAGTCACGTCCAATATATACACACGTATATATCAGATCAGTGCAGTGTGTGTGACTCCAACTGTGTAGCTTTGGTCTGCCTACCTACAACTGTGCAGTGTGGTCCGGTGCTGCTCCACAACATGAAATATCTATGAGTCAGGTTGGGCGTGCAGATGCCACTGTAGCTGCTGAGCCCCTTAACAGGAGGGATCTATATGTGTGTGTGTGTGTGTGTGTGTGTGTGCATGTGTCTGTGATGTGAAAGCACTTGTGTGCTTACTTGAGCATAAAGACTTTATACATCATTAACGCTTTAATAAGGTATCAAAGCTACAGTATAGTAAAGAGAATCAACAAGGCAAAGTAGGAAGAAGACAGGAGGATAGGTGGCAAGTACAAGGAGTGCATCTGTCAACCTATTGGTTTCCCTGAATGTGTGGGTGTTTATGTGGCAGCAAGTGTATAGCACCAAAGAACAGAGTCGATATGTCTTATATTACGTCCTGGAGGAGGACAGTAGAAAAGGCAGATTTAGAGCCGGCAGTAAAGGATAGATGAAGAGAAAGAGGGAGGAGCGAGAAGAGATCGCTGGCTTGGCAGAGATATAGACAGGAAGAAAGTGGCAGGAGGTGCAGGGAGAGGGAGAGATTATTTTTTTGTGCAAGAAATGTAGAGATGAGGGGGAGTAAGGGCTCAAATGTGGGGAGGGAGGAGTGCAGAACGAGGGGAGGTCAAAGGGGAGAGCAGCAGGTAGCGTGTACATCTGTCACCTTCTGTTCCTTCAGGCCAAGAATGCCCAGGAGAAATATGGGAGAAGGAAGAGGAGCAGGAGGAGGAGGCAAGTGGGGGCACAATGCCACCAGCAAGAGGAGCATCACTAAACAGGCCTATATTTATTTTGAAGCTGAATTCAAGAAAATTTCTAAGCACTCCTTATATAGCTCTGAAATGCTGAAAACCATGCCTCTGAGTGCAGTGTAATCCATTTTATTTGGTATCTCAAAAATGCATATGGTAGCTGAGTATTTCCTCTTTGAAATGTTAGTCTATTGTAAGGGAAGACAGGGCACAGAAGGAGGTAAGAGAGGAAAAGGACCTGAGGAGAGGAGGTGGCACTGAGAGAAGAGGAGAACAGCATTGACGGGACCGGGAGCCACACAGGCACTGTGTTCATAACTCTACTTAGGTTGACATTGTCCCAGAAACTTATGAATAACATCCCCGCGTGTCAGCTGGTCCCCAAGTGTGCATGTGTGCGTGTGTGATGAAGCAGAAGAAGTCATGGGCTTAGCCGCTGTCTATCGTGCAGGGCCTCGTCTCTGTGAAGTCCACCGGGATTGCGAGCGAAACAGAAATGACCCAGAAAGACAGGACACACAGCTGTATAGACGTCAGAATATCAAGGAAGCAACTCAGTTCACATCAGTCTCAGCACAGCTTGACTCTGTCTGCACAAGTCATTTAAACATTCAGTACATCGAAGAGGGCAGACAAGCAGTCATTTAACTTTAGGCTTGTAAATTAGCTGTACTTTCTTTACACCCGCATCAAGGATGTGTTTTTTGATCTATATTTACCCTGTACATCTATATTTATAGACATTACATGTATGAGTTGACATGACTTCTCCTCTGCAAGCAACGCATGTGTCGGTGCATGTATTTATATCTGCTGAAGACTTCTAAATCTATCTTTTATGATCAGATTTTATTCTACATAGAAATGATTTTAAATGTCCTAGATGACACATGAGATTTGCTGCTGTTAATGTACATCTCAACATTTCAGTGTCAATAAGAATTTACTATTGGTTAATTTAAAACTGATACTTGCCATAGTGCAGATATTGAAAATAAACACATTTAACAGCATTGCGATATTTAATAGAAGAAGCTGTTTTGTGAGTTGATATATTGCGCCCTGTTCAAATGTTTTTTTCTATCTTTCATTTTCAAAGTCACCGCCACTACAGCATGTCTCCTTAATTCAGTCAAGTGTGATAGAAGTGAATGGTTGTGCGAGGTTATGGGGGGGATGGGAGAGCAATACCATCTGTGTTCAAATATGTTTGCTCGTGTCTGGCATAAGGTGTTTAAGATTCATGCATAGCACTGTGTACATAATCTGTTCCACACCATTAGGTGTAAGAGTTATGCGTGTTTAACGGATAAAGCTGAACTGAAATGAAGTGACGATGGTGTGACTGTGCATTTACTCAAAATGTAGAGTGATGAGGTAAAGCGTCAGTGCTCCACCAGTCTCATTGGTGTATTGATTGACGCATCCCTGGTAAAGGGGAAAAAAGGATAAAGGATAAATAAAACACACATTTGAGATGATCTTTATTGATATTAATAATTCTTCTTTTTTCTTTTCACAGTGACTCTCTGCATTTATTTGCTGCCACCCTTTTTGTTCATTTCTGTCACTTCTAGAAGCATTCATTCTAACTAACTTCAAGAAACCAATGATGCAAGGAAAAGCAATGTATTGGTTTCAGTCTCAGTGGAATATGGCTCAACAGATCAATATGCCAACTGGTTAATTGATGACAGAGGCACAGATTCGCATCACTAGTTTTTCATAGCCCAATAATAAAGAGGCCTGAGAAGAGACTGAAAATCCAAATATGCCCTCATAAATCTGTGATGTAAGTTTACAAAATAATCACATCAGAGACATACATTTGCAGAAGTATCTTGGCACCAGTGCTTTACACTGACATGCATCGATTCAGGGACCAGCTATATAAGTCAGCACTAATTTCTAGCAACATTGGAGCTCAGTCGTAGCACCTCCTGCTTTGCAGTGCGATCCTGTCCACCAAACTGCTTACAGGAGTCCAATACTATCTGACACATGTCTTGGAAAAACCTAAAATCAATATGATGGTTAATTGGTAGGTGTGCATGAATGTGAGCGTACATGAAATTCTCCACAGTGTAAGTGTGATCCATTGATAGATTTTGCTACCCAATAACAGACACTGTGTAATAAGGGCCTTTTCCACAATGCTAGTTAGGAGCACTTAGAAATGCATAATGAATGATCGAATGGACCAAAAGTGAGTGTCTGCCAGTGTGTGCATGAACAGTATGTTTGTTGAGTGCAAAGAGCTGTCTGCATGAGGATGTGTGTGTGCATGTGTGTATGTCTGTATGTGTCAAGCCCACTTGACAAAAGGCCTAAAGGCCTAATTGGACATCTCATTGACTCAGCTGTGGGTCACAGTCGGTACAAACACATTCATTGTATGCTATCACTTGGAGCTGTTCTTGTGTTGCAGGAATAAACAGTTTTCTGAGTGTAGAATATATTAGAACAAAATTGAATTGAATGGAACAGAACAGAATAGAAGGTGATATGAATGTGTGTAGCTCATGAAATCATAAAAAAAAAATCCCTAGAGCTCACAGAAGAGAGAAATCATGAAAAGATGGAATTATTAAAAAATCTGCTCTTCGAATTTCTTTATTGGGAGTAAAATACCTACTGCAATTGGAAAAAAAAAAACTTTTTAAAACAAGGATGACACTTTGTAGATGCACAGTTATTTGTTCATAGTCCTTACGTTGCAGTGAGGTGCCAGTTCATTAGATCCATCTTTACAATCTAAATTTAATGCAGTCTTTCCCACAGAGTGATTGTGTTACTGTGATGGCAGTGGGGGAGAGCGGGTGCATGGTGCACACTACAGGGTTTTCAGATCTTTTTTTTTTTTAATGTAGGAGATCACAGATTTAATGACAAGTATTTAACTTTTAAATCTTAAGTACGCATACACCAGATAATCAGTTAAAGATTTCAAAGTGGTGATCCTAGGGCTGTGGAAATTCACAGAAACTTGCTTGATCATCACAGTCACGTCAGCCTGTTGAACTTTTGTATGTTATGATTTTGCAAACAAAAATTTAGAAAAACAAAAGAGGGGAAAAATAATGCGGACAAAGTGGTGGTGGCATAAGCATTGCTCTTTTTTTTGCAGCGCATGCTGGACGCAAGTTGGAAATAAAATCTATTTGGTCACAAATGGGGTTAGTGCAGGCTAATGCTTCAAGCTAATAAGTATGCTATGTCTAGTTAGTGACACCTTCCCACCAGCCCGCTCATTGCAGTTATTGCGGCTGAGTATTCATCCCCTTACTTTTCAAACAACATGTTTGTGAGAGAGCAAAATCTCCAAATAGTGCAGCTTCAAAAAAAGTCGCCACAAATAAATAAATGTATGGAAAGCTATGCAAAATACAATTATGGTATTTTCTAACTCTGATGTGTGCACATGGGGCTTGGCGAAACATTATACACACCTCTCAGTATAAGGATGTTGGAAACAACATGGCAGCCACAGATGAACAATTATCTAAGCTACAGTGTCAAAATGAATGTTATAGTTTTACAAAGATAGAATTCATCACAGCATTGTTTTAATAGATTTCACCAATCCTCACAGCTGTTCTATAAATAATAATAATAATAATAATAGTTTTAGCACCAGCTTGGTGAATGAAACCAATAATAAAAATAAAGACAAGACATATATAAAATTAAATAAAATCAGGAAAAGCTCTCCAATAAATATATGTTTTAAGAAGAGACTTAAAAGAGAGCACAGAGTCAGCTGACCTGATATCTTGTAGCCGTTTATTCCAGAGCCTCGGGGCCCAGACTGAAAATGCTTTGTCCCCCTTTGTTTTCAATCGGGCCTGAGGAATAGCTAAAAGACCTTTGCCTGAGGATCACAGGGAGCGTCCCGGGGAGTAAGGTATTAAAAGGTCAGCGATGTAAGTGGGACAGAGAGCTTAGTGCTTAGAAAGTAATCAATAAAATCTTAAAATCAATCCTAAAATGTACTGGTATCCAGTG
>JAPZDX010000019.1:14727734-14739455 GCA_029783625.1 Naso annulatus | reverse complement strand
CCTGTGTTGCTACCTCAAGAGTAATGCCTTTTTTTCTGCAATCCTTTCTTCCATCCTCTTAGATTCCCTTTTAAAAGGGCTTTTTGAAATAGACACAGACGCAGTCACACACACACACACACACACACACATATAAGCACACTTATGTACACAGATGCACACACAATGAATATCTGCTGTGATTCATGTAAGCTGTCTCCATTCCAGTGAGCATTTGCCAGCTCACTAATAGGAGAAATTCTTTAATACTGCGCCACTGTGGATTTCAAAGCCACTTACTGTAGTTCACATGTCTCCAAACACATTCAAAGGCCTGGGCCCTCAATCTACTGCCATAAATAACCCACAATAGAAAGCAGGGTACTGCATCCAGAGGGGATTTTGGTCAACGTGTTTGCATGGTCTCGCTTGTGCAGGTGGAGACTTGTGTGTCTTTGCATGCTTGTAATAGCATTGTCACACAGGCAAAACATTAAATAGTCCCATCTGCAAGAGTTTCAAGAGAGGAACTTTGATCTCGGTGCTTATGATTAATTACTTCAGTATCGTATCCGTCATTGCCACTGAGGCTCCTGGGCCATTCAGCTCAATATCCACCATGTACAGCATCAGCATGTTCAAAGCTTGTGCAAAACCTATTGTCTGGGGTTTGCCTTTTTGTGCAACAATAAAAGGAAAAAAAGAAAAAGGAATGAGGATAAAATACTGCAATTTAGGACTTCATTGTAAAACCTGCAATGCTTAAGCAAGCTTCCTCCTCTAATTTGCCCTGCCAAGACTTTCAGTACCACCCACCACGCGCAGACAAAAAGCCTCCATCAAATTATGTTAATGAAGGTGTAAAACATTTATGGCTTATAGTTCTTAGTGCTGCAAACTCTGCATTTCTATTCCTCTGATGCCGTCTTTCGGGCCTCACCTGCAGTAGCTCTGTGTTCCTGCGGCTGAAGTTGAGCTCTGGCGTCATTAATATTTAGCTCTGGAATGCTAATGATCTCTCTGAATCATATCATCACGCCTCAACCTCCAATTAACCTCTCCCGGACTCTATCGTTCTCTCACGCCCCCTCCCACCACCCTCCTCCATCCGTGCTGTTTCACTTTCCCTCCCCTCTCGTCCGCTCTCGCTGACTTTCTGTGTCTTTCTCTGTACTGTGTCTTTCCTCCTCACTCTCAATCTCTCTCTGGGACTCACTGCTTTTGCCTCCCTCACCTCTTTTTCATCTCTAACTCTCTTTGGCACATTTTGCCTCTCAAAGAATGTATGCTGAGACAGTTTTCTGCCTCTTGTGCTTTTGTGTGTGCATGTGTGTGCATGTGTGTGTATGTGTGCGTGAGTGTGTGTGAGTGTGTGTGTGCAAGCTCCGTCTATGCTGTCCAAACCTGAAAGACAGCTCCTGCCGTTCACAGTTCATCTGGTCTCCTGAGAGGTCCTTCATTTGTCCTTGGTACATTTTTAATAAAGCTAATCGGAGGTTGGTGGATGAACCTTGTCACCTGCCTGTCACAATTTCACTTTTCACACTCTCTCCAATACATACACCCTCTGCGTGAGAAGTAGAGGAAAAGAGCTCTCTCAGGAATGGATGTGGTTCAATAGAAAGATTTTTTTTTTCCCTCCAAATCTTGGGGAGTTACAAACTTCCTCCTCAATACTGTGCTCTCATGAAGATGAACAGAGCTACAGTAAATGCAGCTTGATTGACGTGTGCACATATGAAACCCGTGTACGTTTTAAAGTACACCTATATTCTATGAGTCACACACTGAGTTATTTTTTCTATTTTGTGAGGAGCAACGTGAGTGTTATTGGGGATAGGCAAGGGATGAACTTGGCATTTAATGTCTTTTCATTTCTTGTTCCGAAGCCAGGACCTCCTTTCACATTATTAATAATTTCCCTTGACTCTGTCTTGTCTTTTAAAAGAAAAAGCCTCTTTACTATTTGCCTTCCCTGCACTAGATATAATGCAATTGCAGCGCTTGCTTTGTGAGTGGAACCACTATATTGTTATTGTTCTCTCAAACTAGGCCTACTCCATGCTGTTGTACAAAACATGCGGTAAATATGTAAACAACTTGCTTATTATGTTTTCAGTAGTCTTCTATACGGTGGACCTTGAGGGGCAAAACACAACAACAATAACAAAAGAACAATTTTTACAACTTTTTAAGAGAGTCATTGGGCAAAGACTCTTGCATCCTTGGCCTGAACTACATTACACACTTTATTGAACAGCTCCCACATATTAAAACATATTTTCTATTATTCATTCTTAATATTTTTTATATTATATTTATATTATAATGTAAATATAATGTAATTCTGCTGATCCAACTGAGAATTAACATCAACATCTGCAGGTCTTTCATGCTCTCTCTTCCTATAAGTTTATTGACTCTTGTAATACAAAGTTGAATACCAAGTCCCAAGTGAATGTTCACTACTTCTCTGGTGCCAAATAATGTCAATCAGGAGAGAAGCATGAATGCGTAAGAGACTCAAGAAGTCATGCAGAAATGTGGATGCTTTTTTTTTTATTACTAGTGCATCAAATATAATGTCAAAACTATCTTAATTCTGGAGATTATTTCCTCAAAATATTTAAAGGATAACATCTTTGTGAAGCACCCTCTTAGCGAGCATATCCGAGGTAAAACTAAATTAGAAAACTAAATAAACATTGCCTAGTAGAATATTTAGAGTGCCTTTGATTTGTTTTTTCTAAGTACATTTTTAGCTATACGTAATGTTCTGTGTTGCAACTTGACTTAATATTTCACTAAATCGTTTAAGGAAGGGGAGGTCGTATATTGTCTGTTATAGCTAACAAAATGTGCAGCCTTTAAACTGACCCTGTATCGTGCATTTCTCTGGTACCTGGTAACTGTGTAATGCATTTTTTTTACATGCACAGTATAATCAACAAATCAAATCTAACATATTAGAGTATTTTGTCATAGATGCACTTACCACGTCTGTTGTACGGTATTTGATGATGGAATCACATATATGGATTTCTTAACTATTGCACTATTGTACTGCTCAATTCAACAAGGTGAATATAAACTAAATACTAACTCTGGTACAATGCATCAAATGGAAACATTTATGTTTTTTTATTGTACATGGTCCCTTCACAAATAAACCAACTAATAATAATAATAATAATACACACAGCCAAACAATCACAGTGACTTCTGTTTTGTCCCTAAAAAACTTACTACTTCCCTCATTTTGAACCCCTTCCCCACAAAAACCCTGATCATTTTTGTACATTCTTTTATACACTTACTCCAGTCTTGCCAATGTGTTGCAGTACACACTCTTGCTCTCTTTTGCATCTCTTCCCTTCATGCACCCCTCCCTCTTTTATTGCAGTGATTGTGATGAATTGAGTCATCTTAAGTGTTTCCTCTCTTTGTGTTTCCCAGGAGGATTTCAATCCCCCTCTATTATCCTATTCCCCCATCACCAACACCACCACCCTCCTCTGAATCCCCTGTTTCTTTGCACTCATCTCCACGATCCTTTACCTTATTGCAGTTGTTCTCTCTATGTCTCTCCCCCTGTTTTATGCCCATTTTTCTCCCCCTCTCTCGATCTCTGCCTCGATTCATTCCTTTTATTCTGAAAGCATCACTCAAATCACAATCATGCTCTCAGAACCCTCCACCACCTCCACCCTCACCCTACAGTAAATAGATAAATTGCAGAATTGAGAGTGAATGGATATTAATAGTAGCAGGCTATGAATTGTGCTGCATATCAAATGGAAGCCAGTCTGTGAGGATGCTTTTCATGTGTGCACAAAGGAACACAGCCACACACCGCCACACACACACACACACACACAAATACACAAAATCCACATCTACAGCACTGCAGTCCTTCGCCAAGGTCATGACCTCCAGTTGTTCTGCATCATAACAACAGTGTTGGCAACACTTGAGTCCTCTACGAGGGGGAAATCAGGGCAGAGTTTTAATCAACTGCTGAGATATGGTGCAGTGTGCCATCATTGAGATGGTGCCACAGCCACTGATGCACGACGACTCAGTTATATATCATCGTCAAGATAATAGAGGCGTTTCCTGATGGCTCTTTTGACTTCGTTAGGAGTAAAATTTTGCGGTCATCTCACTGGTGCAGACTAGGTTTCACTACTATCGCTCTGGTCTGAGTAGGTGACATCTCTGTGAGGTGTTAAGTTAAGATGCTAAGCTACTATGTAAATCAGATGACAAATATTTAGTCAACACATCACAGGCCCTAAGGATTAAATACCTCCCTATCAAAACATTCCCATCAGGCTGTCTAAAGACATAAATGCTCCAGTCGTGTGTTTGAAATGTTTTGGAAAAGTAGCAGTTGCCAAGACATCAGATTTTAGACATGTATGGGAAATAAATAAATAAATAAAATACATTCTCTGAGTCCTCAGTAGAGAACAGTCAGTCACATCCACAGCCCCTTTATATATTTTTTGTCACACCCTTGCCTAGTGGGGTTTCGCTTAATAGAGGAGAGAACTTCCATATGAAATGTATCTGCAGTACAGCAGTTGGTGCTAGATGCCTTTGATTTGCCAATCAAGATGCTGACTTTTGAACGAGCGCCACTGTATGGCAGAGACAGTCAGCCACAGGGCTGTCAGTGCTCAAAGCCAAGGCCTTCTCAGTTTAACAGTCTCTGTGTGTCGCCACTCCCACACTTCAAAAGATGGCACATCTACAAGCTGTTGGTGTTGGATTGTATGCATCTGTACACACTCTTGATCATACAGAAGGAAGGATACAGAAGGACACACCTTAACACAAAGTCAACATACGCATAGTCACACATACTGAACACACGTGTGGCTGCACATGCACACTCACACACAGAAAATACACAACTACAATGCAGCTTTCTGGGCTGGATGTGCTGGCAGATGACACTGTTAAACACTATCTCATCTGCTGTCTGCTTTGCCAGCACTGTTATGGGACTCAGCCAGGTGCAGGGAGACAGACAGACAGACAGGTTGGGAGACAGAGAGAGAGAGAGAGACAAAACTGGGTGAAGCTGCACCTCATGGCAACACGTTAGGGCTGGAGGGAAGTGAACAAAAAGGTGAAAGAGCAGCAAAGTACTGGTGTGAATGAGAGGTGGATACAAAACCACAGAATAGACATGAAAGCAAAAAAGGGCAACAAAGAAAGTGAGAAAGAGAGTGAGTGAGAAAAAAACGTAGGTGATATATAATGTCAAAAGTGGAAGCAGAACTTGTGGCACTGCTCCAGTAGAGTGGTGTTGACGACTGTGAATCACTGCCACTTCAACTGTTCAAACAAGGTGGTGTCATTATCATCACTATTTTAAAGTACAGCAGACAAAGAACAAGAAAAAAAGTACAGAGAAAAGGCAACAAGAGAGAGAAAAACATGAAGAGTTCAGGACAAGGTTGTAGCTGAATACAGAAGAAACGGGCAAAAATGGAACAAAAGAGACAAAACACATGAACAGAAAAGAGGCAGAAATGAAAGAACTTTTAACCAACATTATTTAAATGTTTTTTGTTCCCTGTGTTCATATTGAACAGCCCCAGTTTGTAATGTATGCAATGTTAAGCAATGCATTGCAATATCATTTGTACATGATACTGCATGAACTCAGTACACTGTTAATGAATGACTACGCTTTTTCTGGTTGGGACAGATCAGTAAAACAATGAACATTTTGATATTTTGCTGCATTCACTATGCCAGCTACATTTAGTAACCACAGATGCATCAAATAAGGGTTTTGTGTCTAGATCATCTTTTTCTTAAAAAAAAAAAAAAAAGTTGATTATCTGCGTCATCTAACGAATAAAAACTTGAAGCACTAAGAAATCTAAAAAATCTAATATAAATGATTTAAATAAATTGGACATTGAACTAATCAGCAAATTAATGCAGAGTCAACATGAATGCATAGATGAAGTATCACCTTCTGTGCTCATTTACTGTATTTTGGAACATAAAACAGCACAGAAGATAGGATTAAAAAGTGAAATGCCTGCAGTCAAGATTTAAAAGTTGCATGTTGGGGCAAGTCTAAGATGTTAGGGAAGTTTGTTCCAGCAAAGTTTATATCGCTCAGTGACTAAATTCTAATTAACTATGTTCTGTTTCAACTCCAGGAATAATTACAAAGCTAGTTTCAGGTCACTTTCAAGGTCTGATGGAGTAATGGAAGCAACTGCTAGGTATTTGGGTATTTTTTTTCTGTTTCTTTTGAATTATTTTGAAGAAAAGTATCAAGCTTCAGCAGTGACAAGGAAGCACCCAAGTGCAAAAGGTCTCACAAAAACTGAGGAAACAGTGGCTGATGTTTAACAAGATCTCTGCACTCCACTGGGTTGCATGTTTGATAGCAGCTGGTGGTGTTTTTCTGGGGCCTATGAGCTTGAAAGAAAAAAAGTCAGATTGAGGATTTGGCTTAAAAATCCACAAAATGCCCCTTTGGACATAAGCACTAATTGAATAAATGACTTACCAAAACTGAAAGGTGTTCTTTTTGCCACTGTGTATCTATTAAAGGCTGGAATGTAAAAAACAAGCGTACATGAAAACAGAACAGTATGGTCAGAGAAGACAATATTAAAAGAAGATAAAACCGACCATATCAAAGAATTTAACTGATTTCACATGCTCACAAATCTTTTCATTGTGCCACGTAGTTGGTGCACTTGTTGACTAATTAACCAGATAAAATTAATAAGCGACAAAAGCAGTATGGTCCGACCAGGCAAAAGGCAGAGATGGGGACTCGCACTTGACACTGGGACTCAAGTTGCACTTGAGTTGCGCACACAATGATATGAGACTTGACTTGAGACTCAACTTCAAAAGACTTCAGACTTGACTGGGACTCGAGGTTTGGAAACAACCTTTTTTTTTTCTTTTTATTAGTAACAAGATCTTACGAGCTAAATCTCATTCCCTTCTCAATGCACATGCGTCATTATCCATGTGCAATCTTTACCTTTGTCTGTAATAGAGTACATGCTTTGAATTCCATTGCTATAGCTATGCAGTGTTCTAAGCAAACCGACTGGCATGCTGCAGATGAACGCTCATTTCCGCCATAAGACTCTTAAGACTTGACTTGAAACTCGAGATCAAAGACTTAGGACTTGACTTGAGACTCAAAATCACAGACTTGAGACTTAACTTGGACTTGAGCTCAAAGACTTGTGACCACCTCTGGCAAAAGGCAGGAGTCCTGAAATTCTTTTACTGTACAGTTTTCAGTTTTTAAAGACGCTTTTCTTAATGTGTGTGACACAGCAGGTGTCAATGTACAATTAAGAAAACATGGCTACATTAAATTTTTAGCATCATTCTTGTTGGTAGAATCCAGCACTCAAAACCTGAGCACACAAAAATTCAGAGAAAATAATGCTGGATTGGGCAACATCCACACAAACAGAGCAATTCAGTGGGAAGGAGGAAGTCTATGAGGCTAAACCAAGCTCAAGAGGATTCATTTTTAGTATGGATGAAACCAGCAGGCATTTATGTGTTTTGTTCTGGTTTTGTGTTCTGTTCTTTATGTGCCAACAGTGCTGGCAGACATTAAAGGAGCTGTTCTCTGCCTGTCTGAAAAAAATACTGACGCATAGTCCTCCAAGTATGATGAAGAAAAAACAATGAATTTATCCTTGATACCTTGTTTTATGTCTCCATCTTCACCTATTACATCTCAGAAAGAATGGCTTAGTGAAGAGAGGCAGAGGGTTGGACACGCTTAGCTCTATTAATATTTAAAATAACAGGTATTGTTAGACAGCATTGTCCTTTCACATTTTATATTTCATATTACAGTAAATGATGCTGAAGTAACAGACTTGGATAAAGGGATTAAGACATCAGCATTTCTAATGGTGATGTAACTCCAATGAAAGGGGAGAATGCTGAAATACTTTATCCAACACTGAATGATAAGAAAAGAAGAAGCAGTGGATGAAGAATAATGACTGACTGTGACATGACATTTCTGCTCATTTGGGTGATATTTAGAGAGGACTGCTTTGGCTCAGTGTGGGTCTAAAGAGAGTGGTTGTGGCAAAAACTAGACAGTGAAGGGAAGGTTAGGATGAGGCACGTAAGCACATGATGGTCAGTCAGTCTATCGGTCCAGCAATCCAGACTGAAATATTAACAATGGGACAAAATATTGACACTGCAATATATAAGGTTACTTCCTCTTGCGATATGAGCTGGATACTTTGGAGCCAAATATTGATATTTTTATTAAAACAAGCAGGCACTCTAAATAGATTCCCTTACAAACTGACTTACCAGAATCATGTATCACATGAGTTATATCTTCATTTTTCTGCTCTTAAGCAATTCAGCCTTTTGCCCATTTGCAGCTGTTAGGGTCAGGAACGGACAAGTTGCAGTCAGTGCGTCTGTTAAAAAGACACTTAGCTAAGGCTTCAGATGCATTTCTTGATTTATCTCACTTGTTAAATTCTGTAAAACTGGCAAAACATTACAGAGAATAAAAACAGAATTCCTGCTTTCTGGCTTTTTGGGGGTATTTTGTCCTCGTCAGTTACATAGACATCGTTAGATATATGAATGATTGTCTTGCAATGTATAAAGTATTGCAGTGTCGCTGTATCTCGATTGTGGGCAAATGTATTTTTGGACTCTCTGTAAAGTATCTCAGAAATTATCAACGGAACAACATTAAATTTAACGGTGACCTTCATGCCCGCCTCACGATTAAATGGCATCATAAAGTCCAAGTTGTTCTACTAGTGAATGATTGCATGTACCTGCAAAGCTGCAAAACTCATGAAATATTTCATCCACCTCTGCTGTAGTTGGTGTTTAATGCTTATAACGAAATGTCAGTGTGGTTAAATGCTAAACCTCAACATGTTGTAGTAGCATCTGGCTCAAAATGAACAGAAAAGTCGTATTAGTGTCAGCCAACCTTGTCCAATATTCTTCATCTTGTTTCTATGCAACTGCAAATGCTTTATCAGATTCTATTTTAAGTAATCACACAGGATTATGACTTCCTGAAATATCAAAACCATTTCACTAGTTTTTATTTATTTCTTTTACGCTGTAGCCTCTGCATTCACAATGATGAGATACAAATCTGAATCTCCATAATTACTTGAGTCTTACAAATCAATAACACACAAAAAAAACGGACTATCTTTTCTGGTTTTACTCACTGCTTGTATAAACAGAGCAAGATAAATTACAAAAAAGAAAAAAATTCTACCTCTTTTCAAAGTGCAGACTCTGAATTAAATGCTGTTCATATATTCTTCAAAAAGACACAAAGAATTACAAAAAAATGAACAGCAAAAACTCAATATCCAGTCTTGGAGCTGCTATAAGTTTTATTTTTTATTTATTTTTTATTTTTTAATCCAGGTCATCTAAAGTTACTGCAAAAAACAGACCCAACTCCCAGATATTCAGCAGAGTGCTTCGTGTGAGCACAGACCTCCGTTCAGTTTTTGATTGTTTGTTTTGTTAACCATCAGGTACTTCTCAAATTCCCTCACTTTAAGACCAACTGAGTGCATAGCATTCGAACAAGGAGACAGCGGGGTACCTCTGTGAATGGTTTTTGTTGACAACATCCTGGAAAATGGTGGCTCTACAACCTCACACATCTTCACACACACATACATACTCACACAGACACACACATATCCATCCGCACACTTGGACAGACACTTGGGACTGACATTTCAAACTGTCAGGGAGAATGCTGTCAAACTGTGCATTGTCGTGGGACATGATTGTGTGTGGCTCTGTTTCTGTATGTGTGTGTGTGTGTGTGTGTGTGTGAGAGAGAGAGAGAGAGCTTGCGCATGTGTTTTGTAGGAGTGTGTCAGTGTGTGTGTGTCAATGTCTGTGTGAGTGGATATAATGCTTGCTTTCAATTGCCTGGGGCAAATTTATATAATAATGCTGATTTATTTTTTTATATATAGATATCTTTCTTACACACACACGCGCGCGTACACACACACGCACACACACACACACACACAAACACACACACACACATATACACGTCACCCCCCCTTCCCTCCAAACACACACTTATCGAATTAAATAAAGTCAGCGTTTTGCAGCCATGGGTTGCAGGGAAATAAAACACCATGTCATTTAGTGCTGATGGGATGGAGCCTCTATAAATAGTCATTTCCTGCTTGGCTTTAATTAAGTGACGCTACTGTAAGCTGTCACAGAACACAATTATCAAGCAGACCCATTTAGCAAACTAACCTCTTCGCTGTGTCTGTGTCAGTTTATCCTTGTGTCAGTCTGTCACTCTGCTCTGTGTGCCGTCTGCTTTAAAGCCCATCTTTCCATCCCCATTATCAGCATTTCAGTGCTTTTGTGTGTTTCTGTCTACCAACGTCGGTCAGTCTTGCTGAGACGGTTTACCTTGTTTTATTTCTCTTTACATTTTCTTCCAGAGCAAGCCTTTCCTCTGCTTCTGTTTGCTTTGCCCACTGCTCCCTCTCTCTTGTCTTTCTCTTCTAATCTGCTGCAAGTTTTCCTCTCTGACAGCTCATTTCATTTCTCTCCTTCTGTGCTGGCATCGGCCCCGTGCTCCAGCCTTTTAAGGTGTTTTCTTTTTTCAGGATTGCATGCATTTTCCCCACCAATATTCCCTGCATGTGTTCCAGCGTGCATACACATGTGTGTCCACTTGGCCGAGGGACTTTGTGGAGGTGTGAGTTGGTGTGTGCGCTAACGTCAGTGCTGTGTTTACTTAAAAGGTCTGGTGCAGCTCTGATTGGAACAACACTCTCTGTCTCCATCTGAAAGCTCTGAAGCATGGTATTCCCCTGTTACAGAAAGTTAGAGAGAAAGAGGGAGCAAGCTAAGGGAAGAAGGGAGAGAGAAAGAGAGACGAGCAGATGTGTGTGTGTATGTGTGTGTGTATGTGTGTGTGTGTGTGTGTGTAAAGGGGGATGTGGGGCTGAAGAAGACATGGAGAAACAGAGAGCGTAAGGCCAAGCGATGGAGATGGTGAGAGAGGAGGATAGAGGGAGGCAGAGAGAAGGACACTGCAAGGACAGTGCAGAGGAAAGAGAAGGGAGTAGGAGGAGGGAAATGCACTCAGGGACACACAACAAGAAGAAACAGACACACACATACACACACAGGGACACACTCTCACGTATTTGGTATACATATCTTCTGGCACACATAGCCGCCTACATTGCTGAATTTATAGCGGGGCCCACATATATCGATAGACTATCAGTCTTTATCACAAATATTCCCAGGACACACAGCTTTCATTTCTTCTGACACATTAACACCAATACACAATTAATCTCAAACATACACACTAAAAACACACACAAATACAAAGAATATTCTATAGAAGAAAAAAAAAAAACTTTTATTGATTCATACATGTACACGTACACATAAATATACATATACTGTATAAGTGGGTATACTCTGTGTTTTCCTGTTCTTACAATGTTTGGGTTTCAAACACTTAAAAGCATACAGTACACACACACACACACACACACACACACACACACACAAACTCTGGGGTGAAGCCTAAAGTGAACCGTGGTTTGTCACAACTGGAGCGTCGACGGATTTATCACCCTGGAAGTGTGCAAGATGACCGGCAACAACAATTTCTCCCAAACAGGAAGGACATCAGATACACACACA
>JAPZDX010000019.1:14642537-14656079 GCA_029783625.1 Naso annulatus | reverse complement strand
ATTCTAAAGGGCAAGTGAATATAATACTTTTTTGTCCTTTAGAATATATGGTTCCAGTGGTTGCTACAGTGTAGGTATTAGTATTAGTCACTTTTAGACGAGATCATCACAGTGTGCTATATATACCACTCCAGGATAAATTTCTGTGAATGAATAATATAGCAATTTTCCAATACGTTGGAGTGTCTGTGCGCGCGCGCGTGTGTGTGTGTCTGTGTGTGCGTGTGTGTCAATTTATGTCTCTTTCGGGAAGCATGAATGAAGCCCTCCACACTTGCCCCGGCAAAAGAGCTGCACCAGCAGAATGTGTTTGAGCGCTGAGCTGACTTGTATTAAAGCCAGATCACTCTCCCTTCTTTCCGTCTCTTTGTCCTTTGTATGAATGTGTGAATAAAGATATTTCCCCACCAGGAGCTGTCAGCAGCCGGGACACCAAGCCATTTAATCTTCCTATATGACAGGAGGAGGTGAGGACTGTCTCTGGTAGCCGACATAGCCTACACACACACGGCGACCCAACACCGCCTCTGCTGCCTCTCCCGTTACAGCTCAGCGATCGAGTTACGCGGCCGGGGAAAATGTTGCAGTGAGAGAGAGAGAGAGAGAGAGAGAGAGAGAGAGAGAGAGACTGCAGCATCGCTTGAGACTGGCAGCAGCAGCAGCAGCAGTCCCAAGCAGTGCAGGTGAGAGGGGGAAAAAAAGCTAGAGGAGGAGGTGCATGTGGAGGAGAGAGAGAAGGGAGAGAGAATGCGGGACTCTTGGAAAAAAACGCATCCACACTTGGTCCATCACCGAGACCTCCATCCTGAACACAGACTGCAGAGGATTACGCTAAATTGGTGATGATGGTGTTGAGATTTTCGTTGTAACCCACCAAGTGAGGCTCTGATTTTCTGTTTGTAAGAAAATAACAGAATAAAGAAACTCGCTCTGAAGCACTCCTCTCTCCTCACAACTTGCGTGAAGGAATCCGGCGGCTTGGCACGTTGCTCCACTGCGGGAAAAAAAAAAAAAACAGGAGGACAAACGAAGCTGGGTCTGGAGGTAAGACAAAATCCAGTAGCCTAGCAGCATCCAAAGACTTTTTTTTTCAAACTGATTTCTATTCCTTTTTCGGTGATGTGAGTTAATTTCCCTCGGCGTCCGGAGAGCAGAGCAGTGTTTTTCCTTTTGTGTGGTGCTGCATTGCAGTTTCTAACTGTGAAAAAACGCGACGAAACCCCCTGTCCCAAATGTGACCGGAATTAAAAGAACTTACAAATGGCATTATGAACTGATAAACCTCCTTGTGTGACAACGGGATAGCTCTCCGGTGTATACGGGGGAAGAAAGGAGTGAGGGAGAGTGAAGTGGATTAATCAAAGCCTGATGAATTAGTTTTGTCGTTTTTTCACAGCGGGATGGATTTTTCCATATCTTTGTGGCATGAACAGCCCAGCAAGACAACGAAATAATGATTATAGAAGTTAAAAAGGCACTGCCAAGTGTAGGAGGAGAATAAAAGAACGGAGCCTGCACCGCTGAAGTGAACTACAGTGAGAGTGCGGAAGCTTTTCTCCGGACCTCAGGCGGCAGTCCGCAGAGAACGATACAGAGAAGGTAAGGAAGGATAAATCAAACACCCACGCTTTGAGGTGCCCCCGAGACCACAAAGCACCAATAAAGAAGAGGCAAGCCGCAGCTCAGAGGCGGACAGAGCGCGAAGGAGAGAGGCGAGAGGAAGAAGGAGCCATGCAGAGGCTTGGTGCAGTGCACTCCTCCGCGGCGCAGGCTCTCAGCCTCGTGGTCTTAGTGCTGCAGCTGCTGACTCAGCTACCGGGTGCCGACTCAGCTCTCCGGTACCGGGTGGCGGAGGAAGGCCCACCTGACGTCAAAATTGGCAACGTGGCCGCCGACCTGGGCCTCACGGCAGGTACGGGCAGCGGGGATGTCACCTTCGCCCTGGAGAGTGGCTCAGAGTACTTTAAGATTGACAATGTGACAGGTGAACTGACAACAGGCCCCCGTCGCATCGACAGAGAAAAACTCCCACAGTGCCAAATGATATTTGATGAGAATGAGTGTTTCTTAGATTTTGAGGTGTCAGTGATAGGGCCCCTGCAGAGCTGGGTGGACCTGTTTGAAGGCCGTGTGGTCATAACAGACATCAATGACAACACACCTTCCTTCCCCTCACCTGTGCTTCAGCTCTCGGTTGAGGAGAATCGACCAATTGGAACCCTTTACCTGCTACCCACTGCAACAGACAGGGATTTTGGACGAAATGGCATTGACCGCTACGAGCTGATCCAGGATGGTGGTGCTGGATCAAGTTCAACCAGACGCGCAACAGGAGGAAGCCCCATTGCAAGAGTAGATGGTCTTGGGGACCGTATAGGAAGAAGTGGAGATACTGGAGGGGGAGCCAGGAGTACTGTATTTGAACTACAAGTTGCAGATATACCAGATGGTGAAAAACAACCACAGCTTATTGTGAAAGGCACATTAGATCGTGAGCAAAAAGACTCATATGAGCTTGTTCTCAGGGTTCGAGATGGGGGGAACCCACCACGTTCCTCCCAGGCCCTGCTTCGTGTTTCCATCACTGATGTGAATGACAACAACCCACAGTTTGAGAGGTCCACGTATGAGGCAGAAATGGCAGAAAATGCTCCCCCCGGTACGCCTGTCCTCCAGGTCAGAGCTTCTGACCATGACATTGGAGTCAATGGACAGGTGGAGTACGTCTTTGGAGCTGCCACTGAGTCTGTTAGGCGACTCCTGCGGCTGGACGAGGCAACGGGATGGCTGAGCGTTCTTCACAGGATTGACAGGGAAGAAGTCTCTCAACTGAGGTTCACAGTGACAGCCAGAGACCGGGGTCAGCCACCCCGCACTGACCGCACAACCGTAGTTTTGGCTGTCCGCGATGAAAACGACAATGTCCCAGTTGTAGAAATCAGAAAGATTGGACGGATCCCTGTTCGAGATGGGGCAGCATTAGTACCGGAGAATGTTCTGGTGGACACACCAGTAGCTCTGGTGCAGGTGTCAGACCGAGACCAGGGGGAGAATGGGGCTGTGACCTGCACTGTTGTAGGTGATGTCCCATTCACACTGAAACCAGCTGGTGAAACAGCGCTCCCACCTCTACCTGCAGAGGATGCCTTTGACAGGTAAGCTGAATGTAAGGTAACCTCATACAGTAAGTTAAAGATATCCTCCCTCATCACAAAGGAAGGAACGAACAGGTCATTTCTAAGTGGGCTGCTAGATACTGAAATGAACCAGAATCTAATAGTCAGTTAATCTCTTTTTAGTAGGATGAGGCACTGCTTTTCTTGAGGGAACACAAAAATTTTTAGTAATGATAAAGTAATTACGAAGTAATGGTGCATTTAAATAATATCTCAGTTTGATGCAGCACCTTTCCTAAGGGGGGACAAAAACATTAACCAACATGTGCATAATAACAGGCTAATAATATTTGGTTATGTGCCATTAAGCACCTGATACAAAGTTGCCAGGAAAAATGTATTTAAATCCACTTATTATTTATTAGGATAATGGCCATAATGTGAGACACTTCTTAGCAATCTGCTCTCAAGTATCGTATAGTTATCCACTGAAGTATACAGTCCTTGATTTGTAGCTACATTTATATGATAGGACCTGACTCATGCCTAGATAACTATCAAGGTATATAATTGCATTTTTGTTAGGTGTTAGCCAATATTAAATTTAACATCATTGAGAAGACAAAGAATGTAAGTCTTTTCGTGCTGTGCCAGCACTGTTTTTATCTTCTGTGTCTTCTGATCTTGACATCTACACATTCAGCATGCAGATGCTGTAAGTCTGACCCACATTACAGCCTAAGGAAGAATTGCTACAATACACATTTTCCACAGAGAATTCAAAGAACAGTGGCTTGAGTGTTGTTGCATACAGATTTAATTTAAGCTTGGTTCAAGTAGTGCCACTCATTCACAAAGGCTACAGAGTAGTTAGAATGTCATACAATCTGTAAAATTGAGCATAAATATTAAAAGAAATCAAAGGTTATAGGCTTTTTTGTAATATTATTACAGCAATGCAGGCTGCAAATGTCAGCACTCTAAAGTCAAGCTATTGAATAGAGGAAGTGAGGGGAATGGAGAGGGCTACCTCAGGATATTACTGCTACTACTTAAACACCTGTATAAGATTATAGGTTGTTGTATTGACTGTAGGGCTTCCTTGTCTAAAGCAATTCTGAGTCGAAGTAATAACTGAGTCTTCAGCCAGTCGATTAGTTGATTCAATTAAAAAAAGTGAGTCACGGTTTTTCCAGTACTGATGTCTTCTTGGTCACGACTGCAGTCCCGCAGGAAGATCTATAGAAATCTAGTCAGTATTAAATACCAATTAGATATTAGAAGTGAAATTATTAGTTGTGCAATTATCAGCAGCAGCATCGTCAATCTGCTTGTCTTTGTTTTAAACCATTGTAATCTATGTCATTGGTATGAGATCTGTTGGTGCACAACAGAACACATTTTATGCTGTCACCTTTGGTATTTTGGAATACATCTGAACATTTTTCATTAAAAAGATCAGAAATTGACTTCTGACTAAATAGTTTTTAGGTGGCAGCACAAGGATTTTGTTCAACTGTTTTGGGTACAAGACCTGCATTATTACCATGTAGGGGTGCAACAAGGCTACATTCAGGAAATTTCTTTTCTTATTATTTTCACAGGAATAAGAAGAAGTACTTTTTACATACATCCGCCTTGCTGGACTATGAGGCAACCAAAGAGTACAGTGTTACCATTGTGGCAGTAGACTCCGGCAGCCCCAGTCTGTCCAGCAACAGCTCGCTAATGGTGCGAGTGGTAGATATCAATGACCATGCCCCAACCTTTGCCCAGAGCGTTGTTGAGGTCCACTTTGCCGAGAACAACTCTCCTGGTGAAAGGGTGGTCACTGTGGTAGCCACGGATGCAGATAGCGGCAAGAATGCAGAGATTGCATACTCCCTGGAGCCTGCAACTAATGGGCCATTTTACATAGATGCAGACAATGGAGATATCCGCGCTACTGGAGTTCTTGACCGTGAGCAGCGAGAAAGGTATGAACTCCGAGTTATCGCCAAAGACAAGGGTACCCCATCTCTGCAAGGCTCTGCGACTGTTGTCGTTCAGGTGACTGATCGCAATGACAATACACCAAAATTTGTTCAGGAAATATTCACATTCTATGTGAAAGAGAACCTTCTAGCCAACAGCCCAGTTGGCATGGTTACCGTGACTGATGCTGATGAAGGTGAGAATGCAGAACTCAGTCTGTTTGTAGAGATGGATGACAGAGTAGATGATAAGAAGACAGGAGAGAAGACGGAAGGAGAAGATGACAAGGGAGAGCAAGAAGAGGTGTTTTCCATAGAGAACAACACAGGAACTATCTTCTCTTCAGCATCGTTTGACCGTGAAAAGCTTTCCACATATACCTTCCGCGTCCGGGCTGTGGACGGAGGGGAGCCCCGAAAAACTGCCACTGCCACTGTCTCGCTTTTTGTGACAGATGAAAATGACAACGCCCCCTCAATAACTTCTCCAGCCAATGAGTCCTACACCCTCCTCCCACCTGCCAGCAGTGCCCGCACAATTGTCAGGACTGTAACAGCCACAGACTCAGACACTGGCCTAAATGCAGACCTTCACTATGCTCTTGTGGGGGGAAACCCATTCAGACTGTTTGAAATTGGCAACACCAATGGAGTGATCACTCTTGCAGAACCTTTGGAGAGGCGTCACAGAGGCCTGCATCGCCTGGTGGTCCGTGTCAATGATAGTGGGGTCCCCTCTCTCTGTGCCACTGCCCTGGTTCATGTCTTCATCAACGAAAGCTTATCAAATGCCACCCTGGTGGATGCACAGGTAAACTTTATATATAAAGATTTAAATATTGTACATTGTGTGCTTTTTTTGTTGTGTGTAGATCTTTATTGTTCCACTGAGGAGGCAATGATAACAAATAATGGCAGAGATGATATAGTCCTTTGATCCACTCAAATAATGGTCACTGTGATAACACATTAAAGTGAAGGAGGGTGGTAATGACAACTGATTGGAGCTGTTTAAACTAAACTAGTAAGAAGATTATTTCCTCGATAGAATGAGATAAATGCACAATTTCTACAGTCTGTCTGGTGTTGCAATTTTCTGCCCATTTTTGAGGAAATAATTGTGTCTATATTTGTCCCAGCTAAAGAACCCATTTCTTTTTGAGGGCTATTGGCAATGCCGGCTTCTTTGTAGTTTGAATGTTCTTTGTCCAGCATACATTTGTATAATGACTGTGTGGTTAGAATAACTGTAATTATTGAAGTGGTTCTTCCTTTATGGTACATTGAACTGAGCTTAGAGCATTAGGTGTGTGTGTGTGTGTGTGTGTGTGTATAAGAGAGAGAGAGAGAGCATTAGGGGTGAGTGTGTGAGAGGCAAAGAGAGAGACAGAGTGATAGAGATGGGCCTGTCCCAGTTTTGGCCTCATACTACAGAGTAGGTTGAAGTATGTTCATTTGAATAGAAGTTGTACTTTAGCAGTGTCTCCTCACCACAGGCCTGAATATTGATGAGATTTAGAAGTTTTCATTGTGTCATGCAGCACATTCTGAGCAGAGCAGACACGGAGAGTAACTGAAAACCACTATAAACTCTAAATGAATAATGTTTACAGGGAGAATGAGGGGAATGTAAGTGTGTGTGCGCGGTTACATCTGCTATTATTTAATAAATCTGTGTGGTCTTCTGGAACTAAGGACGTCACGGCAAGATTAGAGTTGTCCTGGACGATCCATACTGGGGTGACTAGACTCAAAGACATTACTGAGATACCAGAAATAACTGCAACAGCATGAGTTCAAATTTAGATATCGTTAGGCTGGTAGAAATCTTTCTTCCCTCTTTCCCCTTATTGTATTAATCAAATGAATTTCCCATTATGCTTTAAAAAATGTTCAACTAAGCTAAAACGCTGGCAGGTGATAATTACTAAAACTTTGTCTCTGGTGCGGGCAAAGTAATTTGTATTGACTAATAATTAAATCAGCTCAATGGCCTGGTGGTTACAGTGTTTGCTCTGAGACTGAACCAACACTGAGAAACAGCTTGTGGCTTTAACCCCCACTTAAAGCTTGTTCTCGTATTTTCTCTTAGGAGAAGGTCTTCAACTGTCAAGTCTGTGCATGTAATGTGACGTAACCCCAAATGAGCTCTGAGACGTTTGAGAGGAATAGAAGAGCTAGACAGATGAGCAGTGCAGATGTACCACAATATGCATGAGCTGTTATTTTGTTCTTACCCCAAAGCTACATCTTTTAATACTTTGAAAGGACCCTTTGTATCAAGAGATAAAAAGTAGTTTATTGCGTGCTGTCTGACCTGTTTGAAAGAATGTGTATTATCCCCAAGTCAGTAATGTAAAGTATGGGTAATTTGTCATTTTCACTTGTGTTATTGCATGGCTATCTTAGACAGTCGCATAGCAACTACAATAACTTTTTGCTTTATGTGACCTTTAAAGGTCCCTTTCGGACATGTATGAACACATGTACAAATTGTCCCCTTGAAAGAATAATGTGTATCTGATATGTTTTTTTTTGGGGGGGGGGTTGTATTTATTGTTTTTTCTGAAAAAACAAAACAAAAACTTATTTTCACATTGAAATCCATAAAACGGCATCATCTTCTTCTATCTTATTAAAAATCCCAGAATCTATGAATATGCAGAGTTTTCCTGCTGGACACAAAATGTCTCTTACTTAACTGCGAAGTCCATTCTCAATGTACGTGCACTGGTGGTTTTAACTGGACCAGAATCAACTTTCGAACTGTTTGTGACGTTACAAATCATGTCCCAAAGTCCCCGTCTTAAAATCGGATTTTCAGTGAGCAGAGAGAAACTTTCCACTTGCAGTCGATTAATGTAAAAACAGCCTTCTCGTGTCAAAGTACGAATATACATGATTCTGTTAAGTGATGCTCAAACATCCAACCCTAGGAACAAGAAGAAAAACATATTTTTGAGTGTAGGTGGGCTGTAGGTGGAAGTTCTTGGTATCCATATTCTGAGCAACACTTAAAAGCTAAACCTTTTTCTGAGCAGGAGGAAAACACATTCTGTATAATCATAGCCTGAGAGTTTTGACTCACCTCATATGGAGATAGCTTGGCGTCCGAAAAAAGGCCCTTCTGTTTTAACAAAGACAAACAAAAGGAGAAAAGATAGGTGTTGTATACAAACTCTGGCCAGTAAGTAAAACCCCTCATGAATGTATTGCTGTCACTTAAGAGTAGCATGAAAACTACAAATTGAACAATCAAGGCGATGAGAATTAGGCAGAACAGTTGGTAAGCGGAGGAACAATGGTGTTGACAGGTAGAATTAACTGCAATGTGCCTAAATGACCAGGCCAATTGAATGGAACAATAGGGTGTAATATGTCCAAGTTAGTATAAAAAGCCGTCTTTGATTACAATATGCATAGTTTAGTTTGATTGCAGGGAGGAACTTGGCGGAGTAATTGAGTAGAAGTCATTGAAGAGAGAATACCTCCATCTCATAATGAAGTCAAACTGGGTGGTGGATGGATGCCAGATGTAATTAGGGAAAGGAAACGGCTGCTATTGCTGCAGCACCGCGGCAGAAAATGACTCCAGTCTTTTCCATCCAACAATACTGGGTGGACCACATGTTGTGTAATTAGCTACAATATGATGCTGCAGAGTTTAAGCTGGAGGAAGAAGGAATTTGAAGTAGATGTGGTTTAAGGTGCAATGTACGTTTTACTGTGAAACTGATCAAGGCTCTTTGTAATAATAATTTCACGTTCATACAGCATGTTTTTCATCGGAAATCGAGATTTTTTTAATCTTGAAATTTGGATATTTTCATGTCATTCAGTAGATACAATTAACTAATAAATACTTAGCTGCAACTCTCTGCTCTTGTACAGAGGTGTGAATGCATTGAGCTACAACTGAGATCAGGTCCTTTCTCAGCTTGGGTCAATAGTGTGGTCAGGGCCAGAACTCCCGGTCATGGTCGCAGCATCGGCATCTGCAGTGAGATGCAGATAACAGAATCCTTGGAGAGTGGAATAGATAGATGGTGGTGTTAAGCCTAGCCGGAACAAAGCTCATGCAGCAGAATGGAAGATTCCACAGGGAGCTTTGGATGCGTCAGAGAGATGCACTCAAACACAATAGAGGTGGCTGGTGCGCTTATCCTCCTGAACACTTAACTGTCCTGTGTGTGCATGTACACACCTGCTCTTGGACCACTATACATAGCCTGCACTCAGCAGGGTATCACTTCTTCTCACGCATGCACACACACATGTGACTGGACTTGGAACAAAGCACCGTCCCAAACATACACAAACTTGGCCGTTGCACTGTCACATAGAACATGCACATATGGCACTGCATCGGTATTTTCTTTCCTTTTGTTGGACCCACAATACAGCAGACAGCGCAGGGATGCGCTTAGCCAGAGACATGCCCAGCAGAATGAGAATGGAAGGGAGTACTGCAGGCAAGAGAAGAACAATGGGGCTGAGGGGAGAGCGGAGCCTGGCATAGTCCCTCTGCAGTGGAAGCAGAGCAATCGAAGAGAGCCAGCACAACTTGCTCAAAAACAGTGAAACTTAACCCAGAGATAGATTGTGATGAAACAATGAAATATAAAATGGTCCCTTTCGTAGCTTGGGGGTGATGGGAATGTGAATAATGTGTCTCTCTATATGAGTAAGTCTAATATGCCTTGGATAATATAATAAGCGAGTTACACAGTGCAGCTCTGTGAGCAGCCCTCTCTGCAGCATTACCAATCCTCCAGATTATATTGCAGTTATTTTATTTGGTTATTGCAGACCACAGGGGCTCAAATTGAACTTCTCTCTCTCACCTTCACTCTCTGTCTGTCTCTCGTTGGTTCCTGCAAGCCTTATTACACACCATTCTTAAGGCGGCAGGGATTACATGAATATATAATTTGCAGCCTTGACAGGCCAAAGGAATTGTCATATGAGCTCCACGACGAGGTGTCAGGGCCGCAGAATGAGTTTTCTCACTAACAGACAGCTTACACTCTGTGTGGGCTCGCGTAGGTGCATGCTTACATTCCAGAGTGTGTTTGGGCATGTGTGTGTGTGTGTGTGTGTGTGTGTTATGGTATTTTATCATGTTTCTGAATAATGACTCTCGCAGTACAGCTGCTATGTATTGATTAGAGATATTCAGATTCATGACCCTGCCCCATATTACCAGCAGGGCTCTGCAGGCCAGAACTCCACAGCCTCATTGTCTCCTGTCGAGCAAGGCTCCATAACAAGTAATGGCTGTGTTTGTGCTTCAACATAACCCACTTTCTAGTAATGATCCTTTTATTAGTGTACAAGCTCAGTGTGTGTGTGTATGTGTGTGTGTGTGTGTGTGTGTGAGTGTGTGTGCCTTTAGTCCTGTATAGTATGTGTTCACAGTGAAAGATGATTGTTATTTGTCTCCTCTGTCTTAAACCCAAATAAAAAATACTTTATATGTGTAAATCATATTGATCCAACTGGATTAGTGTGAATTTGCCTTGCGTCAAAAATAACTGTTCAAACAAAACAACACAATTAAGAAATTAAATAGGCTAAAACAAAATCTCTCTAAATGTTATTCCATAGAGCACACATATTTACAGTAGCCTTCTATCTGTCTGTCCCTTCAATTCTCAGTGCAAAAAAAAAATGTGATCCCAAATCCTGAACAAATCCACACCCACACTATCATTTACAATAGGGACATTGTTCATCGATGAGACAGAAGATGTGTTTGTGTTCAGGCAATGTCGTCATAGCAGTCTCTTCTATTTATTGCACATTTATTGACTGTTTCTCCTGCCTTTCTTCTTATAACTGCCCGTGACCTCAACCCTCTAAAGTTTCCTTTTATTCTTTTAATCAGCCTTAAACAACATAATCCTGGCCATTTCTTGTACCAGTGTAGATGATGTGAGATCAGAAGTGGAGAATTACAGGCCCAACTTGAAATGCTGCAACTGGGAAGCAAGAGCAATTATATATTTAGCGACACTCTATGTGTCTGGGAATAATGGAGAAGCTCCCCTAGTAAAACGCAGTGATGAGTTTAATTAAGTAGAAGATGCTGTTTGATGTTTCTCTTTGCCTCACACCCACTGTCATCTTTAACAGTTGCTGTTTTGGACTTTTTTCTCAGTGATGGTTTCTTTCTTTTTTGTTGTTTTCCTTTGAAACTCTGTATCTTCTCTCTTTCTTTTCCCCTCATCCTAGGTGGCCCGAAGCCTGATGGCTCCACTGTCGCTGGACATTGCAGGGGACCCTGACAGCGAGCGTGCTTTAGGGAAACAGCGTCTCAGTGTAGCTATCGGTGTCCTGGCAGGAGCCGCAGCAGTCATCCTGGTTATCCTCCTTGTAGTCACAGCTCGGCAGTGCGGTGCTCAGGGCAAGAATGGCTACGAGGCCGGTAAGAAAGAGCCGGAGGAAGACTTCTTCAGCCCTCCGGGGGCTCAACCGCAGGTCGGCCGCGGCAGGGGATCAGACCGTGGACGTAAGCCCCGACGAGACAAACGTAATGGAAGTGGTGGTAGTGCAGCTGCAGGAGGAGGAAAGTCCGACAGGTCACTCTACAGCGGCATTGTCACAGTCAATGGGCTGCGTCGCCACGCCAATGATGACGACGAGGAAGATTTGAGCAGTGCTAGTGAGCGCCTGGCAGCCCGCTACTGTGTCGTGGATGGTGACCCTGGAAGCCCACGCATTGGCGGCGGCAGGAGACACCAGTCAAGTCCAGATTTCGCAAGACATTACAAATCCAGCTCACCTCTTCCCGCAGTGAATCTGCAGCCCCACTCCCCCCCAGCTGAGGGTAAGAAGCACCAGGCGGTCCAGGACCTGCCTCCCTCCAATACCTTTGTGGGCAGTGGGGGCTGTGTGGGAAGTGCCGGCTCCAGCAGCAGCAGTAGCGGGGGCAGTGGCAATGCAGATGCCATGTCCCTTGGATCTGACCAGTGCTCAGAATATGGCTGCCAGACCAGCAACAAGTACAACAAACAGGTAGGAGCTCTGGGAAAGGAATGGAATGAGACAGTCTGTATGAATTCTCAATTTTGGCTTGCTCTGTCTTCTCTTTATTTAAATTTATCTTATAGCCACAGACAGCTTTTTTTCTGGCTCTTTGTCCACCCTTGGGCTTCAGATATCTGTATCCTCCTCCTTGTCCCCAGCTTCATCTCTTCTTATTCACCCATCTGCTGACATTCGGGACTGTACACCCCGTCGCTAGCGTCTAAACACCTTTTTATCTCCACAAAGTAGCTGTCAGTGTGTGCGCACACGCTTGCTCGTCTGTGTCAGCATCCTAAGCCTATGAGCAGTGTGACGGTACCCTGCTGTCACAGTGTGTGTGTGCTCCGTGTCAAACATCAGCTCTCTGTTTAGCAAGATCTTACACAGGGGACATGAGTCAACCCCCCTCTGCAGCCGAACAATATGTGAATGTGCTTTTTGTGTATACTTGCATGACTGCATGTGTGAGTGCATGAGTAAGTGCGTGCGTATGTGTGTGTTTGACCGTGTGTACAGACCCCTGAGGAGTTCAGTTGGAGGAATGACATAAAAGGAGTGGGCGAATAGTCACTTCCAACAGAGTAATTGGTCATTTTGTGTTTCTGTTTCCCCTGTCAAGCTGTTTTTCTTTTTCCATTTAGCATATATGTTTATTCCCTAAACAATATCAATGGCATAGATAATGGATACACTGGCTTTGGTGTTTGCTTAGGAAGTTGCAGTTAAAAGCTGAAGTCCTGCTGACAAATAAATACTGCATAGAGACGGTTGGTCACTCACCCCTCTACCCACGCACATATACACTAATACACACACGAAGGCTCCATCTATCATCGTAGACACACTGACACAGCAGGGTCTCCCTAGTCCATGGGGAGTGCTCCAAGAGTGATGTTTGAGTGACAGCTAACCCTTCTTAAAAGGGCGGTGTCTCATTTTCTTGACGGACAGCTCTACATTTATCCTCCCCGTGGCGAAAAAGTGCTGATGTGGTCATTAGAAGGGAAGGAGAGGAGCTTCTTAGGCTAATCAATTCATACACGGGCTCTCTGATCCTGCTCAACACACACATATGAACACACACACACATTTAAACACACACTCCAGAGGTTAATCCATTACGGAGTCAATCCTCTTAATCTGCCGTTCCCAGGGAAAGAAAACGCTTACTGGGAGAGTTTGGGCGTTCATGCTTACGTGTACTCAAAACATGCCAGGGTGTATACGGAGACACGCAGACACACAAACTGACAGCGCAATGAATTATTGATCGTATGGGGTAATTAACTCCTCTGCTGCAGTGGAGTGTGCACCCCGTCCCACCCAATCCCAGCCCACCCCCCCAAAAAAAGAACAGCAGTCAGTTTTTTCATACCCAGCTCTGTGTGTGTATGTGTGTGTGTGTGTGACTAAGACTTTGACTG
>JAPZDX010000019.1:14580358-14590867 GCA_029783625.1 Naso annulatus | reverse complement strand
GATAACCATGATAAATTCATAATTAGTGTGTTTGTGCAGTATCAGTGCGATTATGGATTGTGAAACATACCTCAGAGTCTGACATCTGGTAAATCCCCTTATATGCCATGTACACTTGGAAGGAGTTGATACCTGACAACAGTGTGAATGATAAATGTATTAAAGACAAGAAGGAAATAAATGGGAACTCATTTGCAAGGATTACGAAGTCAAACCGTGTTAGAGTAGCCAAAATAATGCGATGGTAAGTGAAATAAATTATGTCACAATAAAGGGCAAACTTTACATTTAAACTTATTTACCGTCTCCCCCTCAGTAGAGCTGGGTATTGGCAAAAACTTTAAGGTACAATATGCATCACGATACATGGGTCACGATACGATACGATTATATCACAATACACTGAGATACGATGCATATTGTGATATTCCACATAGTTTACTGAAAATGTGAAAACAGAGCTAAAATACAAGATGCTGTGTACGATCTGGGTAGTTTCAATACATCACATCACATTATAATGATAATTCAGCAGACAAACTAAGTCAAAACAATTCAATTCAAAATTTCCTCTCCAATTTATTTGAATGGTATTGGCAAATTACCGAACACTGATGTAGCTGCCATACCATCGAAATACAAAATGCACTCTTGCACTTTAACTGGACACAGTGAAACAGCGGATATACTGAAATTAAAAACATGAAAATACAGTGCATAAGTGCTCTTTTATGTCACTGAATGCATCACGATATATAGGTAACAATACGATGCTGTATATGATGAAAATAATACTGCAATGCATTGCCCTCTTGATTTTTTAGCACAGCCCTCGTCTGCAGAGCATGTTAATGTATCTGAGCCAAGAATTACAACTCTCAACTTCATTTCTAAAAGAAACTGGTCACACAGGCAGCTGCCTTGGCTCGGTTTCTGCATAACATGGTCATTCCCCAAAAGAAAAGTGATTTTTTACTTAAAACAGATTACAAGCAAAATTTACACAATGCCACCATGACAGCACCGTAATGAGGACAATGGATTTCCGCTGTGACTTCACTGTAAGAGGATTCAACTCTGTTGTTTCCAAATCTGTCCCCATTGTTCTTATGAAATGGGCCCAAACTAGGGATGAACATGTTGCTAAAACTAGGATTACAGCAATGACCACAGCTCTGAAATACTTTGGAACAACCAGCAGCTGTTGTACCTTTCTCGTGCACCAGGAGCTCCAACTCATCTTTAACAGCCTCATTCCACTGTGGGACGTCCACATGCAGAGAGTAATCACAGCACGCCTTCTTATCTGCAGCCTCCTGCCAGTGCTCAAATGCCTCCAGTAGACTGTCCCCAGGCTGGGGGGTCACATGGTCAACTGAAGGTGGGATGGGTCACAGGTAATGACAGAAAGAGTGAGAATAATATTTAATAAGAATATACATATACTTGTGCTCTGTGACTCTGCTGATACCATTCTTTGTGGAGATGAAGAGATTATCTTAACTGATATTTTTAGCTTTGAAGAAAAGCATGAATTTAATCATTATTTTCATCAAGGACTGATTCATGGCTCTATGTTAAATAAAAGCAGTTTATTAAAAGTTACACAAATTTTTCCTTATTATCTTATATTGAACACATGTCAGCAGTTGAGGAAATGAGAGGGACGACTCCAGATTTACAAAATCTGTCACCTTCAAGTATTTTTTTTTTAGATTTGAATATGAATTGGAATTAAAAACAAATAATAATCAGGTCAAGCCTTTCTTATTAAAGATGTGAATTTGTGTCTAAGCTGCACATCAGTGACCACAGCACCTCTGGCAAGAGCGCTTTGTTCCTCTCTTTGAGTAACGACAAAATTTCTGCTGAGGGACTTGACCTCTTCTGTACGCTATAATTTTTAGTGCATGCTAATCAACTAAAACTGTACTCACTGATCATGGTGGTTCCCCCAGCAAGTGCCGCCTTGGTTCCCTGAAGGAAATCATCAACAGGCTGCGTGCCCAGGTAAGGCTTCATTAGGCAGGTGTTGACATCAATCCCTCCAGGTATCACCATGCGGCCATTAGCATCAATCACCTTGACACCCCCAGGTACAACCAGATTCTCCCCCACCTGCCTGCCAAGTATTAGATGCATGCAGAGACAAAGGCGTGAGTGAAGGGAGACAGAATGCAGGAACGAGGGTGTGCAGAGAAAACGGCATTAGATTTAAAGCAAGAAAATACACGAGTGTGGATGAAAAAGGGTTGGTGAAGAATGTGGAAATGGAAAAGAGCACAAAAGGAACAAAGAAGCGGAATCACTATCGACTGCAAAATACTCTCAACACCGTTTTCATGCCTCTAAAGTCCTTCGACAGAAGTGACTCAGAATATACGCACTTGATGAGCCCATCTTCAATGTAGACATCTGCATAGAGAGACTGGTCATCATTGACCACCCGCCCTCCTTTGATCAGCAGCCTTTCACTCTGCAGGGGAGAAGTACAGAGAGAGGGAGGGAGGGAGAGCGAGAGGGAGGCTCAGGAGGGGTTGAATTCAATCCTGACATTTTGATATATTGCACAATCACTTATGTAATCCATGACCTTACAGCAATATTATGATAGCAGCGTGGATGAAGGTGTCAAGAAACGCACAGCCACACAAGTAGCCTAGTGTGCGCGGGTGGGGTCTCATGTAAGCTAATATTAGTGCTGTAACCTTCCTCTAATATTTGCATAAATTACATGTATAATGAGATTAGAAATGTAATCAAATACTGAATATTTAAAGCAGGATTTAGCCTAACAAACACTTTTTTTTTTTAGTCTAACATGCGTCCAACCCTCTGGTGCTTGGCAACAGCATTAGGAAGATGTTACGTCTCCATGGTAACCAGTGATCACCAGTGGTTAGAGATGACGGTTGCCGACAGCCCTGCTGAATCCTTAGCATGTGTGGCCAATAATGGTGTTTGCAAAGGGGAAAATGTGAAAACAGTGTGATGCACTATGTTCCGTCTCCTCCATGAAATTTGATGCATTGTTCTAATGATTGTAAGCTACGTTACCTTTGAATTCATTGAACATTTTTTTCAGGCCCTGGAACAATAGAGGAGACTTTTTTGCAGAAATAACGCTTTAGTTGATAAATGATGCACCTTTGCATACATCCAGTCTGACACCGCTGTGTTGTGTCATGCAAACCATTGTTTCCTGCGCGAGTTCAGGTTCGACCCTCAACGTCAACCGAGTCATCCCCTCTGACAGGCAGAGAGATTACACAACGCTGTCCAACCCTGAGCGAGGATAATGCGCGCTCGATTTAACACATTGGCTTTGAGAATTGTCACCTTTCCGCTTTGACTTTCATGTTTCACGCAGGAGAAATCGCAGAGGAGCCTTCTGCTCTTTGCCGCCCCACTAAGATTTTAATCCCCTCTCTGCCGGCGTTGGCAGCAGGGATTTGCATACACGCGGTGAGATTCAACGCCGAGGACCAGGCCAGCTCGCTTACCGTCAGATGGGGGATGCTGTTCTTCCCCTGGTAGCTGGTCCCTGACATGCTTCCTCGTCGCTCTCCCTGGGCAATCAACTCAGAAGCTGGATGCGAAGACTCCGGCGCCTTGCCTGGGCTCTGCGCCCCCCTCTCTCCCCACGATGTTGAGCGTTTCCGTGTGTGTGAGGAATCCGCGAATCCGCCGCCGTGCGGCTGCGCCTGGAAGCGTGCAGCGGGTGACAGGTGACGAACGTGCGTGCGCGTGTGTGCCAAAAGCGAGCGTCTGCCTGGTGGCGTTCAAGGCATCGAAGCAGACTGTGTACATCACACCGCCGAACGCGCACTTCAACAGCTCACGCGAGAGCACAAAAACAATACACAGGCGCTGCTCCCTGTCGCTGTCCGATTCAGCACCACAGACTAGATAAGCGTGGTTCCATCGACGTATTCGTTATTTGCATCTACTAGGGAATCTTTGAGCTGCGTAGACATTAACCAAAATGGCCAAACTGCAATGCAGCACAAAAGTTCATAATTTATGCACACTGAGGTATTTTGACAGAATTCTTGACTGGTTAGACATTAAGATTGCTCTGCTAATCTTCCAAAACGAGATCCACACAAGACATTTAATGACTAAATCGGCTATAGATTATTTACATAGACTATTGATGCGTCCAGTCCTTACAACTAGTCTTTTGTTCTCGCTCTCTAACTAGGCCAGTAGTTTTCCGCTGTAGATTTGTTTGTGTCGCTGCAATTAATGTGAAGGTCTATTATGTATTTAGCATATCTGTATGCCTGTTTCTACATGACAGAGACAGCAGAATTTTAACCCAAATACACGGAGAAAAATAAATGCCAAGGTGTAGACTAGGCCTGATCGTCACTCCTACCTTCCAATCTGGACTTTCCTTTCCAGATGAATATGTTATCTCAACACCGGATTGTCCATCGTCTCTCTCCCCGGGCGAGTTAGTCGCTGACCTCTCCCGGGCCTCGCTGGGCGTTTTGCCGAAGCGCTCACCTGTGTCCAGGAGCCTCTCCCGGCTCCCGCTTCTCGGGGTGCGGCTGCCTTTCCTCCCCACCGCGTAATTATCGAAATCTATGGTCTTGCTTTCAAACGCCCCCTCCACGGAGCTGAACATCCCGAAGCTTTTCCTCTGGTTTGGCCCAGTGCTGATGGGTCCCGCCAGGTAGACCGGTAACTCATCCTCCCTGTTCCACTGCCTTCTGCAGTCAGACATTGTGACTTCCACGGGAGATGGAGACCTCCCCCAATCTGAAACGATGGAGACAGGAGCCGGCTTGTTCTGTGTCTAACCGGGTCACAGACAGCCCCGCCTATCGAGCGCGCTCTGATGCTGTGAACTGTGAAAAGCTGCTCTCTCTCTCACTCTCTCTCTCTCTCTCTCTCTCTCTCTCTCTCTCTCTCTCTCTCTCTCTCTCTCTCTCTCTCTCTCTCTCCAAGACTGCTACCTCTTCTCACTCACACACACACACAGAAACAAGTGAAATGATGCAGTGCTCCAGTTTCTAAAGGAGGAATGTCGGTCTGAACTAGTTTTAATGTGGCGCCTTATAGACACCAGACACATAACAACACAAGTCTATCTACATCACTCCTCGTTCTTTTTCATGTGGGGGCTGTGCGTGAGCAAATCACACCATCAGCGGATTAAACCAGCATCTGAAATCTTTTAACCCACATCTGGGGGGACAGACAGATGCCTTCAGAGTTAACTGAAGAGAGAGAGAGAGAGAGAGAGAGAGAGAGAGAGAGAGAGAGAATGAATGGGAGCTGTCTTTTCAGTACTCGCGCAGGTGGACAGCTCCCATTGGAACAATGCACCAGGCATGACGCACCAACACAACACATGGGGCCTGGCATGCATTACTACACACACGGTTTTTTTCTCGTCGCTCAGTGAATATTTACCAGTAGACACTGCAGGTCTACAGTCTAGCACCCTATATGTTTATCAGGTAACACCCAATAACATGAACACATACAGGCTTTATTATATTATATGCACTAAATGACTGAAGAGCAAATGCACGAATTAACGCAGGGTGGAGGCCTGCTATGTAAAATATAATTAACGGATGTTAATGGATCATATGACATGACATCATCAAAGTTGCTGATATCCAAGAAGAGACTGTTCTAAATACAAATAGCCTAATGCTGTTCAGATGCAAATATCTACTGCTTTTCGTTGCTACGAGACAAAAAACAGCTTCGTTATAGCAATTTAATCAAAGCAAGTCTGAATTAAGGTTTATTTATTGATTATTTACTAAGCATGGACTAATCACATAAACTCATTTACTTATTATGATTTCTTAGTAACAAGACAGAGGAATTTTGTATATGTCCATAAGGCGCTACCTTGTCATTACACTTCCTTTTCCCACATCGCGGTGGTCAGTCTTGTTGCCGGCTGGTGCCATATGGGAGAGAGTCAGACTCGATTAAGAGGAGGCCTAGTTTTTGACCTGGAACCCCGTAATCTACTTAAATGTTGCGACCGAGGCACATGCAGCTTCACTGGCCATCAAGCACACACTTATCGAGTATATTAGCCTTTGACATATTTTTTTTAAATACAATAGGAGATACGTTTGATTTAAATGAGAAAACCTAAACTGATAACCAACCAGATAAGACGCCTGTTTGATTGACGTGGGTTTTTCCTATTAGGGACGAGTCTATTTCAAGAGGCCACGCCATAAAGTTGTGGTGTTGCCGGAGCAGACACATGAGAGTTTGGCCGCAGTGGGTGCGCGTCTCCAGTTTCGCGGAGCTGCGTTGAGTTTGTGGAGCTCAGCATGGACTTCTGACACAGCCTTTAAATTCAGGACAGTAGACTTTTTATCCTGAAGAAATCGGCTCAGTTAGCCACCAAGTAAGAATTCTTTCTTGTGTTTTCCTCAGTGCCGTCTTAGCACAAGTTTAGCGCTGAAAGTTTACTTGACATTAAGGTCAGAGTTCAGTCGCATGTGCAGAACGAAGCAAACTCCAGGCAGTTCAGATCGCAAGAATATGGCGCTGAATAATAAAAACTGACAAAATCTTAGTTCTCCATAAATTTAGATAATAAGCAATAAGGTCTTTTACTCAAGTAAAGACGTATGCTAATAATTATAGTAGTGTTAAAATACTCCATCAAGAGCAAAAGTCTTGCATTCAAAATCTTACTTTAAGTATCAGCAGTAAAATGTTTAATCAATTTTTGGAAAATTCTTTAAATTTCATTTATGTAAACCTAATTTTAAATTATTTGTTTGTTTGTTTTTTAAGTAAAAAGAAACTACAGCTATCAGACAAATGTAGTGAAATGAAAAGTAGCTTACATTTGTAAGAGATGTAAGAGAGATGTGTTTGTAAGAGAAATAAATACTAAAGTAAAGCACATATACCTCAAAATTGCAGTAGGCTACTTAAGTGAATGACATCCCACCACTTGGGAACATAATGTTCCTGCTTTCATTTGCTTCTTTGCTTTGTTTATACAATATTCTATTAAATATTGTCCTATATCTTCTTTCACTGCGCTTCTTCTGTCAACAAACTTTGTGCTTTCAAAGTGAAGGTGTCCAATTTTAGGTGTATCATATTCAGAGTTGAAGAGTCCTCCGATTTCTGTGTCAGGGAGATCACAGAGTCCACCCCCCAGCTGTGTTTTCACTGATCAACAATGAGAAATGGCCCTAGATTATTTGCTGCAATTTAAGGTTGTTGTATTATAACCATGACAAATAACTTAACACACTTTATTCTAGGGAATATGGAGAAGGATTTCCCATCAACACCAAACACCCAGGGGTCATACCCTGTCCTGGATGGAGCCCCTCTTCCCTCCCCCGGACAGATTCCTCCGTCACTCATCTCCAAGAACGTCTCTGCTGCTTCCTCACACCCTGCCAGTTCTCCATCCTGCACAGAAAACACTACAGATCCCAGAAAATTAACTTTTTCCTCTCAGTCATCAGCTCATGCGGCCTCTAATCCGATGGCTTCCCCTCCCTCTTCAGAGGGGTCTATGTTACCTGCTGTGTCCCCTAAACCTGCATCTAAAACTCTTTCCACTGAATCCTCCTCTCCTGCTTCAAGCAAAATGACACACATTACTTCTCCTAACTCCTCTAGCACTCAAATTCCCAAAAGTTCATCGTTTTCCAAGCCCTCATCTTCCTCCTCTGCATCAGGTAGCTTGGCTTGTAGCGTTCCAACAGATCCTTCCTCTTCTTCTCCTCCTGCTGCTTCTACGATTGCTCCAGCAACTTCTTCCACCACCCCTATGAAACGCACCTTTGCCTCTGTTGCCAAACGGGTGATAATACAGGAAAGGCTTAGGAAAGCCGAGGAGGATGCCAACGATGAAGAGGATGGTAAGAACGCCTTAACTTTAAATTTGGGATTAAATTATATAGAGCTCAAGTCTCCGTCCATGGATCCATTGCTGTGTTGAGATGGCAAACCTTGCACTATGTTTTGGAATGTCTGTCCATGTCTAGTTAAGTAACCTTGTCCTTGAATACGCATATTTTTTGACCGGAATGGAGAATAACCTTAGCATACACTGTTTTTGTTCCTCATATAATTCTGTTTTATTACAAACTTTGGGCTGCTTCACAGCATAAAAAGTGTCATACAAATAAAGAAATGAAAAATTAAAAAAAATATATAGTTAGTTATTGAGTAATTGAATAAAGTTCGAATAAATACAAATATTTATAAAATCCAATGGTACTATTAAATTACAAATTAAATATTTAATTCCCAAATTTGATAGACCATATGTAAGGTATCGCTCAAGAAAAAAGAAAAGGAGAAAACAAGTATACATTACCACGTCTCCTTTACTGTATGATTGGCAGGTTAAGAGAAGGGAACATGCAGACCAATAGCTCTGCATATCTTCCCTTTTTGCCATGCATGTCACACATACCTAGTGAGCCTTTTTAGGCCTGCTAGCAGCAAGGTTATAGGGATGGCAGTGCTGGCTTAATGGTCAGTCACCTCTCCAAACTTAAATTCAGACAGCAATGATTGATTACCATGAAATTTTCTGTAGGTATTTATGATCGAAGACAGTGAATCATAATGACTTTGATTATCCCTTCACGTTTCGCATAGTGCCACCATGAAGCAGCACTAGGTGTCACCATGAAGTTCAGTTTGATTTGTAGGGTCTGTGGGGTTTGATTGTGGCCATTTGAGGGTCTGCAGTGTTTGACACTTCTAGTTTCATTTTTCAGGACTGTGGGTTTCAATTTGGGTGCTACATCCAATTAATCTGATTTTTTCTCTTATATAGTTCCTGAAAACATCATTTATTTTCTGGTATTATTTGGTATTATCAATAATTTCACCTTGCATTTATTATATTGTAGAGCTGCTGCACACGAAACAAGTGAACTGGTTGCACTAGTAAGCTTGTTGTGCATAAGAGACTGACATTTAAGATATGACTTTGCATTGAGGCTGAACTCCTTTGCTGAAAGGACACCAGGGAGACGGTAACAGTAATTAAACTTTATGCAATCAACAAGTATTGGTGTGACATAGGAGCTGGGCATGGTGTTAATAGAGTTCTGAGGCCTTGTAACAGGATATCTACATAGACTGACTAATACACAGACATCTTTAATATGCACACACACACATGTGCTCCATCTCTGAATTCTTGTTATTCTCATGTTACAGTGGGATTTGTCCATTGCTGGCTGTGAACACAGTGTGTGTAAAAATCAACACAGTCGCAAGACTTCTTCAAAGTTATACTGTTACACAGGGTGTTGTGTTATCTACTGATTCATTTGAGATGGAAAATTAAAGCTATCTCTTCCTCCACCAGATGACGAACCAGAGGAAGACTTGTCTGTAGACCAGATGAAGGAGAGGGCAGAGGCTGGAGATGCCAGAGCTCAGACCCGGGCAAGTGAAAGCACATTCACACAAACTGGCACTTGGCATTGTTTGCAGTCCTGCTGGTTGACTCAGTCTGGCTGTGGACATATGCCTTTTTTTGGCCAGCTGGAAGATGATCCCAGGCTTCAGTATGATACACCAAAATACTGTCACACATACAAACCATTAGGAACATTATTACAGTGCATTGCAACAACACAAATGTAGAAAGAGGTTCTAGCAGAAGGAAAGGGGTGGCTAGAGTCTGGAGACCAACCCAGACTTTTAAGATTCTCCAGCACTGAAAGGGTAAATTCCTAAGCGGCTGCTTATAGCCTCTGGCTTGAACTTTCCCATGTTACATGCCATGTATTTGCACCTACGAAGCTCCTAAATAACTACAAGGGTTTTGTGCAGGTGAACATGTCAAAATATGTGACCACATCAGGACAGTCATTGGTTAAAATTCACGGAGGAATGGGTCAAATCCTTTAATGGTGTCTTGTATACCATAATAGACAAGCTACCCATCATAACGCAAGTTCTACACATAAAAGTAGAATTTACTGTTTCTGGCAGCTGCTTTTCTTTACATTATTATGAGGAGTATTTAGATGTTTCAGCATTGAAATGTTTGCTAGTTAAGAAAGTTTATGAGATTGCGTTTTATGTCTAACAAACATAGACACAGACGAGAATATATTAATGCTGAGCCACCTAAGTTGTAGACACACTCTCATGTCCTATAAATAGAAACACTTGATGATAACTGTGAGGGACTTGAGTTATGAAATGAAGGTTAAGATTAGAAAACAGCCACCTGATATGTCACTGGGGCCTCTGCTACCTCTGGTAAAAAGTCATGATGGAGTCCCCGGTGACGGCCACAGGGACAAAGATTTATGGGTTGTGTAGTCATCCGACACTGGGTTTGTGAACATCACTGAGAACTATTTTGTTTGAAACTACTGTCATAGAAAAAATGCCCAAGAACCAGCGTGGTTTGAAGATTGTCCAAAATAATGATACTTTTCTCAAAACACAAGTTACTGCTGATTTTTACATATCAGTGGTTTGTATTAAGTTGTAGGCAGAAAGCACAAATTA
>JAPZDX010000019.1:14564230-14580258 GCA_029783625.1 Naso annulatus | reverse complement strand
TGTAGACACACTCTCATGTCCTATAAATAGAAACACTTGATGATAACTGTGAGGGACTTGAGTTATGAAATAAAGGTTAAGATTAGAAAACAGCCACCTGATATGCCACTGGGGCCTCTGCTACCCCTGGTAAAAAGTCATGATGGAGTCCCCAGTGACGGCCACAGGGACAAAGATTTATGGGTTGTGTAGTCATCTGACACTGGGTTTGTGAACATCATTGAGAACTATTTTGTTTGAAACTACTGTCATAGAAAAAATGCCCAAGAACCAGTGTGGTTTGAAGATTGTCCAAAATAATGACACTTTTCTCAAAACACAAGTTACTGCTGATTTTGATATATCAATGGTTTGTATTAAGTTGGAGGCAGAAAGCACAAATTATAGTCAGTCAGTCAAAAATAGTCAGTCATTGTGACTTAGTGTAAAAGCTCATAAGAATAAAACATACTGCAAATGCATGCATGCGTACATATAGCACAATAAATAAGGTGAACTTTATGTCTGATTGTACCTGGAGGTTCTGCCATGGCTACACAAGCAAAATTAATCTTCTCTCTTCTGTCTTTCAGCTGGGTCAGCACTATTTGCTTCTTGCTGAAGAGAAGGATACAGAGCTAAACAACTGCTTGGCTGTTAATTGGTTGGTTAAAGCCGCTAAACAAGGACGAAAAGATGCAGCGAGAACACTGCAGCGGTGTTGGATTCAGAAAAAAGGTTCATGTTGCTGAATTCGTTCCATGCATATTTGCCTATTTGCACGTGTAAAATAGTTCCTTAGCTGTTCCTTTGTCTGTCCCCCTTCAACAGGAATCACTCCAGAGAATGAGGCAGATGTGCGCAAGTTGTCAACAGAGAGTAAGTTTGAGCTGGCGGTGCGAAAAGCCGCCATGATGATGTACTGGAAACTCAACCCAGAAAGGAAAAAGAAGGTGGCTGTGGCTGAGATGCTGGAAAATGTCAGCCAGGTCAATGCAGTGCATGGTAAGGTTCACACATATGCAGTCACAGACATGTGGATAAAGACACCATTAACACCACATCAAGTAGTTTTTTAAATGGTGACAGCAATCCAGTCTGATGCTCTGCAGACTGCCTGGGATGCTTGTTATATTAGCTGCCATTGCTTTTAAGGAAATCTTATATTCCTCTTTGTGATTTCAGTATTTGCAGCTCTCATGGTGGAGAATATTACATTACATGCTGGCCTCTGGGGAATCTTTTTAACTAACTCACAGTGTTGTGGTCATTCCTCACCAATAGGTGGCACTGCAAGCAGGATTCCTTGCCCAACTTCAGGCCAGACACAGAAAGTGTTGGAGAGCATGGTCAGCAAAGAGTGTAAGTATCCAGCCATAGACAGACAGACAGAAACAAAGATAGCTTTCCCTTTTGTTAAACTGCATGCTCTGTGTCCTCTCAGCCACACAATTGGTGGACCTGGATGATTTTGTTGAGATGACTAAAAAGTATGCAGAAGGTATCGCCCCCTCTGTACCCCAGAGTGGCAGCCAGGTCAAAGACAAGACAGAGAGCCCTGCACCTCATCATCGTGATATGGAGGTAAAAAAACAGAACAGTTCAAATAGAAATAATCTGTCATCATAAGGACACCAGTGCCATGTTACTCATAATTATAATTTTTCAGTGACTGTTTGTGTAATTGTGTTGAAGTCCAAGGCTGAGCTGGTCCCATCAGGATACAGGAGGGCTCACAGAAGTTCTTGGGGTTTCGGTCGAAGTGGGATAATGCTGCACTCTAAGCAAAATGGGGCCATAAAAAAAGCCATGGACATGAAGTCTCGCTTAATGGTATCTTAATCAAATCTATTATTACAGATCATTCTGTTTTTTATATCCCTCTTTAAAATCTGTTAAATGTTTACTGTTGTGGATTTTTTTTTACCCTTGTTAAATCACCAAAGTCTTTAATCTCTTTCCTGGTTTCGCACTGTAATTTCTCCTGTCTCTCTTCACTTTAGATGCTGCAGTCCCCGCTGCACGCCATTGTTGAGATGAAAGAACACCTGGTGGACTGGGCGTCGCGGGCCGGAGTCCAGTGGCTGAGCACAGTCATCCCAACACATCACGTCAATGCACTTATTTTCTTCTTCATCGTCAGCAACCTGACTGTTGACTTGTTCGCTTTTGTCATCCCTTTGCTTGTTTTCTACCTTTCCTTCATCTCCATGATTATCTGCACGCTGCGTGTTTTCCAGAGCAGCAAGGTGAGTGCAGTTGGTGAACTCCTTTTTTTAATGATAACACTGTGTTGCTGCATATTTATGTGTTTTTAAAATGTTGATATGTGCATTTGGTTTAAGCTTTTTGCCTCAATCAACTGTGCATAGGAAACTCATACAAAGCAGTGCTTTTATTTGATAATGATGTCTTAAAATTGACATTAGCACTGGTAATGACTTATGGATGTGAAACTGCAGTACGTACTTTGTTTAAACGTTTAGAATTTATCATATTTTACTACACTCTGGCGATGTCTTTCTTTGGTCGACCACATTTCTTTTTTCCTTTATTTTTCACAGGCTTGGGAGAACTTCAGAGCCCTGACCTCTCTGCTGATACGTTTTGAACCTGGCCTGGATGTGGAGCAGGCGGAGACCAACTTTGGCTGGAACAACCTGGAACCGTACCTCTATTTTATCCTGTCAGTGTTCTTCGTCATTTTCTCCTTCCCTGTCGCTGACAAGGGCTGGATCCCCTGTTCCGAGCTTTCCACTGTGGCCATCTTCTTCACTGCTGTCAGCTACAAGAGCCTGAGTCCCACTGCTGCAACATATGCACGCCGAGCAATGGTCATAGAGGTCAGGGGGCTCAAAAATTGGCATCATGTGTGATTAAATAATTATAATCAAAGTTTTGTATGTTTTATTACAGCTACAATCTTAGATAGCATATTAAATACTGAAATTAAATGACAGCTGTGGAAGATTGAAAATGAGTCCAACAGACAATGACTTTAAATATCCTTTAAACATGCAGAAATGTGTCATTTTAATGTGTTTTAATCTGACAGGATTAAATTTGACATGAAGCAGTCCTCTCAAAGTTCATGACTGTACTTCTTTGTATACCAGGTAGCATCATCGCTGTGTTGCCTGACCCAGTTCCTGCCAGAGAATATGATATTGCCTCGTTTCCTGGGACACACTTTCGCCACACTGCCACTAGGGGAGTCAGTGGTGCTGAAGCTCAGTCTCCCCTGCCTCCTCTATGTTTATCTGTTCTATCTGTTCTTCAGGTGAGGAGAAGCATTTGGGCCATTATATGTGTTTGTTGAACACCAGTTAACACTCTTGATTTGTTCATCCATCTAAGCTTTTTAATGTATTAATAAACTGATGTCCTCAACTTATTAGTTTTCATTTCTCTCACTGCAGCATGGCCAGGATGCGTGGTTTCAGGGGGATTTACTGCTTCCTGGTCCCATACCTGGTGTGCTTCATGTGGTGCGAGTTTTCAGTGGTTCTCCTGCAGAGTTCCTCTGCTGTGGGTCTTATGCGCACCTGTGTGGCCTACTTCCTCCTCCTGTTTGCCCTGCCTGTTCTGACTTTTGGCCTTGCCGCCCTGCTCTTCATTCAGATCTTCAAGTGGTTCCTAGAGCTGGAACTGACAAAGGTGATTGTGACCCTGGTAGTTTGTGCAATCCCTGTCACCCTGCGGCTGTGGACGCGGTTCAGCATGTCTATTCTGGATGTCCTCCGCTCTCTGACCCACCGCGGCCCAGTTAAACTCATCTTACTCTGCATCTCCATGGTGATCCTCTTCTTCTCTATCTATGTGTACTATGCAGAGGGACAGAAGGTGTACAATTCCACCCTGTCTTGGAGCCAGTACAGCCAGGCATGTGGGCCGCCTGCTTGGAAAACAAAAAGCATGGCTCAGACACAGATCTTTTGTAGTCACCTGCAGGGACACAGAGTCACCTGGACTGGGCGTTTCAAGCATGTCCGTGTGGCCGAGACAGAGAATGGGGCCCAATCAGTCATCAATATGCTGCCTGTGTTCATGGGAGACTGGCTGCGTTGCCTCTACGGAGAGAGGTATCCGAAATGTGAGCCAAAGAATGCAACAGTTGCAAACCTAACAGCTGCAAATCTGGTGTCCAGTTCTGCATCAACCACCACTTCACCCACTTTACTGCCTACCCTGCTCCACATACAAGAAGAGGAGGAGCTGTGTCAGATCAAGGCTCTGGCCAAAAACACCTGCCATGTCAAGCGCTTTGACAGCTACAGCTTTGAGGTGACAGTGGGGATGATCGGGGATGTAAACATGGAGGACCCAGCCGGGGATATAATCCTGATGGCCAGCCATGAGTTCAGACAAGTTCTGCTAAACCTAAATCCTGGAAACATGGTGGAGTTCAGCACAAAGCTGGAGGGCCGTCTCGGAGCTAAAGCTCCAGCATTCGAGTTGAAAGCTGTCAACTGTCTGGACTGTGTGTCTTCACTTCTGACTGGAGGCCGGCAAGTGAAGATAGAGAGAGACTGGAGGCGCACCACAATGAGAGCCCTGAAGTTTGCATTTGATTTTTTCTTTTCACCCTTCCTGTCAGCAAAAATCACTGCCTGAGAAGAAAGACAGCAAGGCAGTGAAGCTGAAGTAATAATGAGTCACTCTGTTCTCTTTTTCTTGTAATGTGATCAGGTTACTAATGTAAGTTATAGTATTGTTTACAATTTGATCTAACAAGGATCAGCTCAGATGTTAAAGTCACAGCACCTTGGACAGGGTTGGTCAAACATTTTCCTTTGAAGGGCAAAAACTGAAATTAATAGTGGGCCAGGGGCCAAAAGCAAACATCTATTGTATTGTACTGGTCAAATGTATATTAGTACTAGAAACACAAGTTCCCAAAATTAATTACCCTCCTGCACAAAGTGTTTATCTGCCTGCTGTGCTTGGATTATGAAAACTATTTCATCCTGCACTGGCCCTACACATTTTAAGAGAATTTTCACCTCACAAAAAGACAGTTTTTATTTTATTTTTTATTTTTTTCCACTGGATACAGAAGACAGGTAAGATTTCAACTTATAACTGGCCATCTTTGAGCTGTGAACACAAGTTTGGGAAGCCTTGAAATGGTTATATGTGTTTAGTATGTCCTCTCATTGCACGAGTTTACAAACATTTTTAAGTCTTAGTTCAGGCACTTCTAAAGTAGTTCAGGAATGGTCAGATGCCAACTTTGTCTTGAGAATCTTTGACACAAATTATTTCAAATCCTGATAAATCACATTTTTCAGTCTCCAGTATTGTTTTAAAAAACAGAGCAAAGCCTTTAATTTAATGGCACCAGATAAAATGCAGAGATATGTACGTCGGATTGTGACCACTTTTAAATGCCCTGAGAAACTGAGGAATTTCCTACGTGTATGGGGAATATGTTTGCATGTACAGTGTGTGTGTGTGTCTGTCTGTGTGAGAGAGTGTGTGTGTGTGTATTAATGCATTTTTAAAAGTACATTTATGTATTTATTTGTTGATAGATATTTATTACATGGTTTGTGCATCCTAATATACTGTATAGTTCTGGCTCTGTCAGCAAGATTTGCTAGCTTTTTGGTCTTAAAACATTCTGGTCTTACTCTTATTTTTAATAATGAAAGTATTTTACAATGCACAATAAAGGGCTCTTCTAATATGGGGTTGTGTGAGGCACTTTCGTCCAGTTGATGTCTTACCTCATGTAGATAACTGTCAACTTGCTCTCTGTGTGGAGAGGCAGCATGATGCACCAGCAGGAAACAAAGCGTAGTACTGCTGTAAGCGGTACCAACAGCAACACATCTTTTAGCCCCCAAAAAGATCACCCACCTAAAGTATATATGTCCCTTTACATGTACACTCCATACCTTACATACATTACCTCAACCGCACTACCAATTATAATAGTACTATGCTCTGTGTCCTGCCTGTGCATCTGCTTCTCCAGACAGAGGGCGAGCTGACCTTTATCTACGGCAGTTAAGACACAAGGCATACAACCCCATATAAAAAAACAACACTTGAAATAAATTGTTTTGCTTTACAGCCGAGAGTGCTGCATTAAATGTTCCTCTCTGGGTTCTGAAAGTGCTTCTACTTTGAAAGGAAATTATACAATTTAAAAAGAATTTATTCAATTATAATTTACAAACAAGATAAAATGTTTTTCATTAGAATCAAAAATAATGGCTTACAGTGCATGAAAAGCTAGAATGTGATCACCGTTTAGTTGTATTCTCTACCTAGGAATGACAGTTGTTTATGTTGAGTCCATTTACTTTGAATTTTTGAGTGTGTTCTGCATTTAGAAATGAGTGTAATGGCCATTAAAATACTTGTCTTTTAAACAAGACCACCTTTGGATATATGAGTTTGAATGATTTTTTTAAAAATGGCATGCTTTTAAACACAGACACAAAGACATAAAGGATCCACCCAACACGTTTTTGTCCGATTTCCCATTATTTTATTAATGCACATTCCTTTCATTCACCTCATTTGAGTTATGTTTTTTGTATTGTTAGATTTAAAGTATGATACATATACACGCTAGTAGCATTGAGTAATGGCGACATGCTGCTGCTGCTGTGCTCCTGAACACAAATCCTCGCACTGCTTATGTGTAGTGGTGGTTATGACGCGATTTCAGATGACCTGCTCTAATCTACAGCTCACCACTGGAGGACTGAGCCCTGGGACTAACATAATGCTTCAGGTGGCCTGTCACCATGTAAACCATGTTTTTGTGGAGTTTTGCTGTGTTTGTACACTTTGTTTAAACAATCAGTGCAAGATTGTGTCTGCATTCAAAAATGCTGGCTAACAGTAAAGACGGAGCCCACGGGCTGAAACATAAAAAAACTGTTATTCTAAAACCAAAAGGACAGTAGGGATGAAAAAAAGAAAGAGAGAGCAGATGAGTGGAACGTGACAGTTTTCTTCTTTTCTTTGAGTTGAAGGTTTACACAGTGAAACTGTTGTTGAGTACTTGTCAGAGTGCAAAGAGACTTAATATTTTTCACCTTTCTGAACTGGATTTTTTTACTCTACCTGCTAAAGTACACATCAGGACCACTTACAATAAATCCCATCAGGGCCAAGGTCACTTGAAAACAAAGCACTCCACTGTAAACAATCCAATCTTGACCAAAGTTGCACAATTCAGTCCAACACAGACATCACCTTACTGCTGTACATCCTGGGCTTTCAGGGTCACACCCCAGAGTAGCATGTGGCACTGTGAGGTATACTGTATAATGACATTTAGAACCTGTGATATGATAAATTCACATAACGTTATTGTTTTAATGTTCAAGACATTTCAGCAATGTACATGATGAGCTATTGCACTGATGATGCCCTCTGACCTTTAAATTACTCACCGAATCTTTGATTAGCTGAATCAGGCGCCTCATCCGAGAACAATGTGCTTGATTTTTTTTTCTGCATCTTTTTTTACTTGATTGTAAGAGACTTCTTCAAATTGTGCTCATGCATAATAAAATGAACAGAGTCCATTTTAAATTAGCATAACACTTAACACAAATTAAACTTTTGTCTGTATTAGATTTAGACACCAATCCGTCTCAGTTTGAGCTTCTGTGAGGGAGCCCAGCATTAAAACGCTGTCGCTTTCATTTTCAGTAAATGGCCTTAACACAGCAATCAAAGATCAATACGGGCCTCTTATATACAACAAACAATAAAGTGTTGATTTGTGCACAACTCACGCATCTCTCTACAACTCTCTGAACTCTCTACAGCCAGCAATACCTATCTGCTTTATGTACTGCTGCAAGAAAAAGACTGCACATCGAGTTTTAACTTGGATTCTTTTCTATGCATGAGATCCCATTTCCAGCATATTAGTCAAAATGCATCTTTTAGCTCCCTGGACCCAAAATTAGTACAGCCATAAAAAACAAAAACAAAAAAAAGGACACAGAATATTTACAGCTAACAGTATAAACAGTGTATACCTGTAGAAGAAGAGCTATTTTTTTTTAAAGCAGAAATACTGCTGCACTGTGATTTTCTTAGTGCTGTTATTGCAACGTGATTAGGGCAAAGATTACTGGGCATTTATGTGTGCAATCTCCCCGAGCACTGCTCTGAAGGAGAGGTTCAGCTGCTGTTGTCACACGATACGGAGAGAAAAAGAAGTTCGGGATGTTGCCGTGAAGAACTTTACAAGATCACCGCTCCTAATGTTCCACAACAGTGAAAAAATGCTTCGATTTAGATGCACTGTCTGGCAAAGTCACTGGGAATCCATAGTCTTGTTTTCTTAGGACCTTTATGTATGGTAGCATCATATCTTCCATCTTCCACTTTGTGCCAAAAGGTGCCAGAGCACATCGGTGAGGAGTGCAACATTGTGTGGTCAACAGCACTGAGTCGTCGCAGATGAAGAGGTGTCCCCGCACCTCTTTCACTGCCCCTACAGTGGGACAGATACTCAAACATATTCAAAAAAGTGGGAGCAGTGGGATCAAAAACATGTCCTGGTGGGTGCTGGAGATGTCAGTTCATCTTAGTGTCAAACAAAAATGGTTACACACCATCCTTAGAGAACAAATCAATTAACAGTCTTTTTATTTTATCACCGATGCAATCTTTTATCAATACAAACAGATGTTGCACGTCAGCATGTGGAACAGCTGGGCTTTCACTTAATCTTCTCATATAGGTCATCCATGCCGCATGCCTTCTCCAAGACATTCGAATATATTCGGGTCACTGTCTGCACGATCTTCAAAAGCACTGCGTCTGCCACTGTCTGCATCTCTGTTACTGTGCCTGCGTCTCGGGGTTGACGCGATCCTGGAAGATGTAAAGGTTGTTGGTAGCAGCTATGGCAATGATATTCTCAGACGGGTGCCAAGCCATGTGCAGGATTTTCTTGGTGAAGTCCAGGCTATCAACGCCTACATCTCCGCGCCGACGCTTACCACCAGTATATACTCGCCTGGTCCGTAGAACGGCACGTGGCTTGCTGCTTTCTCGCCACGCCTCCAGGGTCACGCCTCGTCCTGTCTCCCTGTCAAACATCCGGAAGAAGCTGTTGTATGCCCCTGTCATGATGACACTGAGGCGAGGCGAGGCGAGGAGAGGAGAGGAGAGGAGAGGAGAGGAGAAGAGAGGAGAAGAGAGGAGAGGAGAGGAGAGGAGAGGAGGACATAATGAGATGTCATGCAGATGGTAAAAAGAGCGAAGGTTCAGGGAAGGGTGAGGAGGTGGGAAAGAGGAAAAACAAAATTGAAGGCACAGGAGTTGATTTGATGTCTGTAAGCTCTTCTGTGAGATTGATTTAAATGTCAGATAAAGGCAGCAGCAGAACATTTAAGGAATGACTGTAAGCAGAAAAACCCTGACACACAGCCCATCCCTTTGCTTTCAAAAAGACCTAGATACACTGTGGTTTGTCCATCCCGTTCTGCTGTTTATCTGGATCACTTACCTGTCTGAACTGTTCCAAACACACTCAAACTTGTCAAAGATGCAGTCGTTTTCATAGAGCGAACACAGCTTACTTCTTAAGTATTCGTGGACCTGGGAATCATCCAGACGAGTCAGTATTAGGTTCTGGGGTTATTTCAGAATCATTTAATCAATCATACACAGTGAATGGACCACATGCAGAGCACAGCATCACAGCAAACTGCATCTGTTTCAGTACTGGCTGGAAGTCATGTTCATCTCCTTCCTCCAACTCTCTTTTCATATATAATAAAGCATTTTTAGATGTCATGCCAAAATTAAGCACATACAGCATGTAAGGCAACTGAAACTAACAATTACCATAGATGAATTCCTTCTTCTGCAAAGTGTAATCAAAAGGTAATTTCACGGGAAAAATTTTAAGGGCTCAAAGCTCAACATGATGTTCAAAAATTCACTGTTCTGTTTCAATACCCAAAGATATTTGACTTCTACTGATGTAAAACAAAGAAAAGCAGTAAATCCCCAAATATGTTTATAAATTACATTAATAATTGACACATTTTCGGTTCTCAGAATTGTGGTCAATTGAGTATCTGTCAGAAGCAATTGACTAAATGATTAGTCAACTTATAATTTCATTACAAAACTGTACTGTAATATTTTTGCACAGTCAAAGAGAAATGTGACTAAAAACAAGGCAGACAAAACAAACAAGGGCCACATACTCTACATTCAATCGTCTTAAGTAACACAGACTTTAACTAACAGAGGTGTCATGAAACAGATGTGCTATCTCACCTGGTACGTCTCCACAGGCCCTTTGTCCATGTTCAGGTCCCACACCTTGGCGGTGAGGTAGTCTCTGGTCAGCAGGTAGCGTCCGCTGTGGCTGAACTTGACGTCCGACACAGAAGAAATAATCTCTGAGAAAAAGGAGCGGCTCCCTGGATCCTCAGGTTCCTCAAACACTGAAAAATGACAGCGTGGTAAGGTGTATTTCTCCATTTTTTACAAATACACTTAAAGATTCAACGATACTAATCTCAAACATGCTCACGTTTGGTGTGTTTGTCACAGAGTGCGGAGGCTCTCATGTCACAGAGGCGCAGGGTCCCCTTGCTGCTGCTGTACACGAACAAGTGGCAATGGTGAGGGTGGAACTCTGCGGCTGTTATCACCTCGGTCAGATCCTCCATGTTGGCTGGTTTGATGTCCACGATATCTGAGAAAATGATCTGTCAGGGATTCAACACCAAAGAAATGTCACCACATTCTCAAGAGGTGGCAAAAAGAATTAAGACTAATGGTGACTCTGCACATTTTATGATATATGGATACTCAGGGAGCACATGCACAAGAGGGCAGAGTGATGCATGTCATTAAATTCTCCTATTTCCAGTCGTTTTCAGTTTATCTTGTTCTCCATGCGCTTCGGTCTGCAGTCACAACCCAAAAACTGCTCCCCAAACAGCCCCCCCAAATGTGCGTGCACACTCCGCTCCTCTCTCTGTTCTATTTGTGGTAGTCCTGTGTGGTTCAGTAGAAAGTGAACTGCTGACTGAATTATTTAAACTCTTCTTCCATAGATGCTTCTACGATTTTCTAGGTCAGCTTCCATTCGAATGGGAAAACACCAAACGCTACCCGTCCAACACGCTGCAGCCTGCTCTGAATACACTCTCGGCGGCAGTACACGGCACTCTAATCGAAACACAAGTCCAAACACTGTCATGCGGCCTTTACATTAAATATACATCCCGGATGAATTCAGATCAGCAGGAATGTTAAGTATAGTTCAAGCGGATGTATATTTCAAAAGGTGGAATTGTATATGTGGATTGTTTTCTTTGAAAACACAGATTTAAACAGACGGTTCTGCTACTCACAGTGGGAGCGGTGGTAGATGGCGCTGAATAGAAAAACCAACGCAAACTATGCACAAATTATTTTAGAGACGGGCCTTTTTTTTTTACAGCAGCATGTAATTTGCGTGTGCAACACAGTGCATGTGACCAGAGACATGTAGATATGTCAGGGCATGCCTGCACGCGGTGCACATCAATACTATTAACTCGTGCGATCAAGTCAGTTTTAATATGCTGACATCATTTTACAAAAAATAACACAGAAATTCACTGACAATAAAAGTAATTTTGTTCCAATCAAAATGTGATGTAATTGAAGCAATGTCAAGAACACTGATTTTATTTTTGAAAACTGTTTAGATGAATGTCAGCTGAACTCATTAATATGACTGAGGTTTCTGCGTTACATCTCCTCCATTCTTATTTTTGCGCTTCACAAACATCCTTGTATGATTTTCATATTGTTGCTGCAGATTACCTTGTGATGACACACACTGACACCTTCACTACAGCGAAAAAAGATAGCCTCAGTTACCTACTTTATTCTGGGAATTTCATACCCTTTGAAATGTGAGTCACCTCCTCCAGCAAAAGATTAGGTTGCACACAAAAATCAGAGGCAAGCAAAAAAGCTGTAGGAAGCGGAGGACGATGTTTATGACACAGTGGTATCAACAACGAACTATGTGAGACATAAACAAATCAAGTCACTGTGAGGAAGGATACTGAAGCTGCGGTCTGTGATGCCCAGGTGCCACATATTGATGCGGAGGTCATCGGCAGACAGGTAGGTCTCCCCGTCACTGTTGACTGAGATGGAGTTAACATGGTAGGTGTGTCCATTAGAGAAGACTCGTCTGGGACGAACCTCGACCATCAGATCTGTAGGCTTCAGCACTGGCACCTTAGATACAGAGATGGAAGAGTTAACAAAAGAGGAAAGAAAGAAAGGGAGCAGAGTGAAGGAAAGGGGCGACAAAGAGACAAAAAGGAAGGACTGAATCAGTGAATGTGAGAGTGTCAGGGATCAGATGAAGGCTAAAAAGGCATACAAGGCAGACACTTGGTTCACCAGTCCAACACCAACTTGTGCGCATGTGCTTGCATGTGTGTGAGCACCTGCAGAGAGGTGATGGTCGAGATGTCCTTGAGCCGTCCCTCCTCATCTTTCAGATTGTATCCTTCTGGTCTCTTGTCTCTCTCACTCACCTTCCACAGTTTAATGGTCTTATCTGTGACAGGCAGAAAGGTTTGCACATGGCAGGAAGCAGATTAAGGTCAGAGAAAGCTGACAATAAAGGCTACAGACAACATCGACAGCCTTCAGTGAGTGAAGAAGAGGCCAGATCATGATTTTGTCTTCATTCAGTCAAAGTAAGATGAGTAAAAGCTGAAATAATTTCTGTTTTTGAAAATGAGAGACAGACAGGAATATAGTTAAAGCACAGATAAGAGTCTGTGTTTTTCATACTGGCAGAGACACTGCTGTACCTATAAATGTGACTGGCCAAATGTAATTTTAGAATTTTAGAAATATTATTGATTGGAAATGTAGATGAAGCCAGACTGGTGTAATTCTAGGAACTGAAAGTAGGTTGCACTGATGTCATTTCTAATATTTAAAACTCATATTTGTAAATAGTTGATCCATCATGGTAAAAACTTTGGTCTACTTGTTGTGTTTCATCCAAACAGGGAGTTATGGTTATTTCTCACCGTTGGTGGAGAGGAGGAAATGTGCTGCATTTTGCTGTGGCAGCCATCTGATCTTGTTGATTTTCTCCTCAATCTCCAGACTTTTTAGGTAGTCAAAGTCAGGCTCGTGGCTCTGGAACGTGCTGTAGACATTGTACTCCCCAGAGTCCCCCGTCTCCCCCGCCTCCTCTGTCTCCCCTTTGGACTGTCCAGGGCAAAAAATGAAAAATCACAGTTCTGAATGAACATTAATTTGCAAATATGCAATAAAAAAATCACATAAACTGCAGCAATGTTTGTGAATATCATGGGGATAGAATGGGGTGATTATCTAAAGCTTGAAATGCTAAACTGACCTCAGTCTCCCGCTGGAAGATGACCACTCGGCCACCTTTATCCCCCGTTGCCAGCAGGTCCCCCGTCTGGTTAAACTCCACTGTAGAGATGACATCAGCTGGGAGGAAGAAAAAAAAAGCGAGATAATTAAGCATGATAATGGTGAGGGGGGAAAAAAGAAGCGTGAAGAAGAGAAAGATTAAAGAGATGATAGTGTAGAAAGGAAATTAGGCAGGCACAGAGAAAATGAAGGGCAAAGAATTAGGAAACAATAAGAAATGTGGCAGTGTGTGGGAATGAAAGGATGTAAAAAATAATTAAATCATAGTATCTTGGTCATGAATCCAGAATAAATCTGACTCATTATATCTCAGCCCAACACAGATAAATTTTCAACGCTACAACCACCAAATATTATTTCTGCACACTCTGTTTCTAAGACTCCAAACCATAAATCAAAGACATATTCCTTTTAGGAGAATACAACGTTAAAATAATATCTAAAATTTAAAACAGGCCCTACAATTCTGTGCCTCTCAGCGAGCTTTCAGCAAGTCATAGAGTGATTAATGCCGACATCCATTCCACGTATCCAGCAGAGCAAGGATAATGCACGCATGAAGCTGAAATGAAGCCATTCAATCATAGCAGCATGTTATCTGACACCACAGAGACAGCGGTGACACACCGTCTGTCCTACCTTCAGTGACGTAGTCTCGCAGGAAGGTGTGGTTGATTTTGGGGCTCTCAGCGTCCTCGCCCATCTGAAGCCGAGGGAGGGTGACCCGCCAGCACGCCCGTCCTGAGGGGAAGGGTCCAATCCTTGCTCTCTCTCCCCACCCAGGCTCCGCCCATGCTGCTAGGGCCTAGCGGAGCGGCCTAGAACAAGGCATCCTGGGAAACCAGCCAGCCGGAAGGAGAAGAGGCTTGAAGAAGAGATGGAGACGAGAGCGGAGTGGGAGGAGAAAAAGGGTTTTAAGGAGGAGGAAAAGAAGTGAGAGGGAAAAGAAGATGCAGGAAGAGAGAGAGAGGCGGTGAGGAAGAGGATGTGAGGCAGAGAGAGGTGGATGGAGAGGCTGGTGATGAAGTTCGTTTTGGAGAGAAAAGAGAGGGGCTGTCATTAGGCAGGATGACAATACGTTGACACAGCATGCCGAATGGTGTGACCTTTGTGAAGACACTCAACACACTCATTAGCAAAGACACACGTGTGCAGACACACAAGGCCCAGTCAACAGCAAAGCAAATCTCAGAGCTGTGGAGTGAAGGAAAAACAGTTTCAGCAAGCAAACGGAGCTTAAAAATTCCTTTATATGCACGCTGAACCAAATCCATGATGAAGAGGATGTGAGTATGAAAATATCCACTGTAACATTCACCCTGTGTGGCTCCGGCAGCGGTAGTGGTAATGCTCCCAAGGTGTGGTAGTCCTCTGTGCCTACTTTCTAGATCTCTGCTCTCTCTCTCTCTCACTCACACATGCAAACACGTTTCTCAAACAGACAGTCCTTGACGGAGATCAGAGGAGAACTGCGATGTCTTGCCTGTGCTGCAAGAGGGAGACAGGCCTCAGCAAACCTACCAGTCCGCCTGCTGCCGCTGGTGCTGCTGCTGCTATTCCTGCTTTTCGGAAGGAGAGGAGGAGGAAGAGAGAGAGAGAGAGAGCAAGGGTGGTGGTGAGAGGATGAGAGGCAAAGGAGGAGAAAAAAGAGAAGGAGAGAGGGATAATGAGGAGGATGGAGGTCCGCTGCCTGCTGATGCTGTGGAACTGATTCTGTGCAGCATCCACTGTGTCATGGCAGCCTCCTCCTGGAGCAGCCAATCATGGCACAGCTGTCACTCATGGATCCACCCACTGCAGATGGTAAAGAAGGAAGAGGCCAGCAGAGGGCGCAGTTAGACAGAGTGATGTGATAACAGTAACAAACTGCACTGGTGAACTGATCATAACATCTGTACTTTGGACTGTTTTTTTGTTTGTTTATTTATCTTTTGAGCTTTGGCACTGGCAGCACCTTGAAGCATTGTATTGTCTTTGTATTTTTAAAGTGTTAAATTCAATAAAGTTCTTTAAAAATGTAACACACTGGTACAAATCAGAATTTCTTTAGGGAATTTAAAAGATTTCAGCTGCTGCTGTTTCATGCTCCCATCTTTTTAAGCCTGCACATACTAACTTAGGGAGGTTTAATACTGGCTGGTATTAATTTACTATAAACTAATACGAGTTATATATCAATGTTTCTGTGCACTCTTTAAGAAATAAAAGATGTTTAAAAAATGCAGAGAAGTCCCTCTGTTTTTAAAATCATTTTTGACTGTTACATATTGCAATATTTATGAAAGCACTTTGCAAAAGTCCAAAAAAAATCAAAGTTCTTTACTCATGATGCCACAAAATAAATAAATACATAAAAATTAAGACTTAAAAATGTTTCTTGTTTTATGACACACAAACTAAAGTGAACCATACATAACAATGCAATAAAAGGTAATAAAAACAATAAAAACAACCAAAATTAATGTGTTGACCACCTTAGAATGTAAAACTGCAATAATTTGATAGATAAGTAATTGGCTTATTGCATATATTCATATACCATCCTATAAATCTTTAGGTTATGCTGTCCCTATTCCGAGTAAGCTATGTGAGTGAAAAAGGCGACCAAAGGAGAT
>JAPZDX010000019.1:14434533-14447033 GCA_029783625.1 Naso annulatus | reverse complement strand
TTCTACATCTGTTCAAGTTCTCTGACACATATGGTTCCAGAATTTCATGGAATACACTGTACATGACCAGGTTAGACCACTGGATTATGTACTTAAGTAAAATGATGAAAATATCCTGTGTAGGGATGCAGAAAATGGGTTTATGGGTGACCAAAGGTCAGGTACACTCGACAGTGACATGAGAATAAATATCATCTATTCTGGGACATGTCTTTTTTAGAATTCTTTAATAGAGTTTGAATGCTGTGTTTCCTTGCGGAAAAATCACAGTTGACCCTTTTAATGGACCAGATGCAACAAACATGTGTATAAAAAACACTGCTGTGTTTTGGAAATCTGAATGAATTGCTCGCTTTAATTTAGCTGAAAATGCAAGCCATTTTCTACAATAATTAAGTCTACATAACTCTTGAAACTTGCTCTAATGATTTAATGCATTTATTTGCCGGTTGCAATAATGTTATGGGGAACACTGTTCAGTCTTTTTACATCAGCTCTGCAACACAACTGAAAACCAGTGAAGAACGATGTAACGATGACAGAAACAAAGGCAGACTTTATCCAGTTTCTAGTCGGTCTGACATCAAACAGACTGGTATAAAATATACAAATACAAATAAAATTAATATAAAACTTTGTGGTAGTTATATTTTACAAATATCAATGTAAGTATATATTTAGTCTACTTTACTGTATGCCAGTGTGAGCGGGAATATTGTTCACACACTGTAAAGAGATCAGGTGAGTTAAAAGGTACTATAAAAGCAATATGACTGCATTATTAATGACAGATGGAGTGAGATGAGCACAGCAAAGGATCATAAACACAGGGGACTGGTGCTGTAGAGGAGATTTCCTCTTCCTCACTGTAAAGTCAGGCTTCCATTAGTGGGGTTGATGGGAGACACTAGGTAAGAGAGGGTACGTTTCCTTCTCCCTGTTTGCTTTGGCTGAAAGTCAACCCCAGAATGCAGACATCTGGGACTGTGTACACTGAGCAGAGTTGCTGGACAGACTTCAGGTCAGGTAGCACACGACCACACAGGTACAAACAACCTACATGTCCATTAGGGCGCGCGCGCACACAGGTGCGTGGCTCTCTCTGTGTGTCTCTATCAGGGGTGAGGAATTCCCTGCCTGTGTCTGATAATTGACCGCAGCTCGATGCTTGGCTGGGGAATGTGTCATCGCCAACTACATGGTCTGCAGTCGCATTACTTAGCGTGTATTTCTGTCACGCGGGAGGAGGAGGAGGAGGAGGAGGAGGATTTGGGGATGGGTAAGAGAGATAGAGAGGGAGGGGGTGGGGGAACAAATCACACCGTTTCACCCACCCCGATGCATTTCACCCCGGTTCAGTTTACAACATGGGAGCTCCTCAACACCCTGTGGACCCAAAGGTTGAAATGCAACATCGGTGGCTGCACAGGATGGAGGCAAATGACGACACACTCGTTTCGGCATCTTCTTTCGTAAGCACAAAACGTAAGCAGGGCTTCGGATGTGAGATTAAAACAAACAAAATGCAACTGCACAGGCCTGCATGGTAGCAACATGATTGCGTATTTATCCCCCTGCATCACAGATTTCATGGCTGTCGCGCACTCACACTACAAAAACGCAGACACGGCGCTCGGAATCCGCGTCCCTAAGCCAAGCGGGCCTATTACATAACAGCCTGACAATTCACACAGAGATGATGCCAGATGATAAAAAAAAATGTGCTTCCTTACTTCCCAAGCTCCTCGAACAGCTGATATTCGTCGGTAAATCTCGTGCAGATCGTTAACGCCATCCTGAAGGTGGTGCCAAGCGGTGTGCGGAGACGCGGATAAGGTGCACTCACAAACAGTATCCACCACACACAGTCGTCAACGCCGCCCGGTTTTGTCCTGGACCTGCAAGCCAAACGGAGGGATTCATGCACAGCTGAGGCGCATCGGCAGGAACTCTGGTGGGATGATTTCTGCGGCAAATACACTGGCTGCGCGAGTGCTCCGATCTGGACGAGAGAGCTTCCGGCGTTTTTGGTTCGCTCTTTCTTTATTTTCTTCAAATGCAGCGACTTGTCACAGCGCGTGGACGCAGCATTTTGTGTGCATTCCGGTGTCTGGTGCGTGACCGTCCAGTGAGGGTCGTCTCTCTGCGTGCAAGACGCCGCACTACCGCACCTACCCCCAGCTGTGCGCACAGTCCCGCCCCTTTTCCTGCATCCTCACTGAGCAAAATAATAATAATAATAATAGCAAATAATAATAATAATAATAATAATAATAATAATAATAATAGACAAATATGATGACGATTAACCTATATTGGGCCTGATGTAATTATTCCTGAGCTAAATGTTACTATCCGTGCATAATTAATGGTAGCTGTCATGTAGCTAACACAGGCAGTTAAATATTAAATTTACCATTAACACACGAAGTGCACAGTAGACTTTTGTGTCCCCAGACCAAAAGCCCCTAGCTTTTTTTTTTTTTTTTTCCAAGTATTGCTCATTCAAGGCTGACACAAAAGGCCTAGAATGTAACTGTTTTAGCCTAATAATAAAGTCGACTGGCCTATATATTCCCTTGAAATAGTAGTTTTTTTGGTTTTTGATGTGTTGTGAATTAGGGCACTTTGTTCAAAAAAAGCCTTGTTTAAAAAAAAAAAAAAGTAAAGTTAGTAGCTACTTACCATACACAAGCCTTGAGTCATAAGTAGGGCCTTTATACGAAGTGAAGCTCTACTAATACTTCATGGTAATAGTAGATGAAAGCATCATCACAACCTGTAAAGCCAATACAAGCCTAATGTCCTCAGTGACTCTGGAGAGACTTTTGTCTTAGTCTTAGAAAATAACTCTGATGATGTTATCAGGGGTTTTTTTTTTAAAAAAAAAAAAAAGAAAAGAAAAGAAAGAAATAAAAACCTTGACAACATTAGTACATACCGAGCTCCAAACCTGCCCACACTACTGGATAAAATCCAAAATTTATTAGTCAAACTGAACAAGCTGACGAAAAATTGCACTTTAAAGACACAAGAGATTTTCACCTGACAACAGAAATGTATAACAGTCACTGAGAACAGCTGAACTGGCAATCTGCACAAAACATCTGAGTTAAAAATTCAAATTAATTTTTACCAAGTCTTGAAAATACCATCACAATGTTATCTAAATGCCACAGCATGTTATTGTACACAGGTTAAGGTTAAAACATAGCAGCAACAAATGCCGACACAGCAGCATGAGTGACAAAAAAATTACAGAGTTAAATGCCATTGCAGCTCCATGGACAGGCAGCCACCTACCAGAAGACCAAGTGTTTGAGCATTAAGCATATTATATTCACAGAACAGATCCAATATGAGTCAATGCTTGTGTTTGATTTCATTACATCACTCATGCTGGAAATGGAGGAATCACTGATTTTATTTCCGCTTTTGAACTCAAAGTTGCAAGAAGCATATCAAGATGTGGATTGCTGAATTCTTGATGTCAATTTAGAATATTTCAGTTACATTTGGACGAGTAAGTGATTTTTTTATAACCTTAATATTGCAATGTATATGCAGTTAACATAGTAGGAGTGAGAACCTGACACATGTGATCAAGTAAAAGAAATGTTTGACTGACAAGCACTTTTCTATGCATAAGGCTTTTTGGCCTCTAGCTATTTTACTGTAATATTGTAAAGACTTAACACAATATTTTGGTTTCACAAAGATAGAGCCCTCAGTGCCATCTTGTCTCGTGGGCTCAGAGCAGCTACCCACTATTGATTTATGGAGAAAAGGATTTAAAATCAACAGCCTTTACCAACAAGTACTGAGAACAGACAGGACTTTTATCTCCAACATGGCACATCATAAATGACATGTTGAGTAAAACACTACTAAAATTGTTTCAGAAGAGATGTAGTCTTTACACAATATTATTTTTTTGCACATGATTACACAATATCAGTATTTCACTTTTCAGTATCATAGACTAAGAGAAATTTAAATACAGATGTGCATGTGAAATGTTCCAGAACAACCACCTCTGTGGAAAATAAATTTCTGTGTGAATGTGAAATAGTTTCTTTATTAATTTTATCCTAAAAGGTTTCCACAGACAATCACACTATCAGTTATCATTTGCAGTTTCATTTTTCAGTCTGTCATGTTTTTGTGTTAGATTATGAACTGCTAAACCACTATTATAGCAACCGAACCACTCAAGTGCAGATTTCTTTGTTTATTTATTTATTTATTTTCAGCTTTTGTCAGGCTTCAGTCAGCTTCAGATGCTTTACAGTCACTCCTGGATCAGTGACAAGCCAACCCATATTTGATGCAGCCTAAGAAAATTGAAGCGATGCAAATACATTTGTGATCTGGCAGACAGAGAGGAGCAGGTTTGAAGTGTTAGTGTATTAAATCAAATCTTGATTTTGTCAGGATGGAAGGCACTTGATGGTACAATGAGGCCAGTTTTCAGTAACACAGCACTTCTTGCCCTAATGCTGCATTAAAAGTGATTCAAATGAGTTTCAAAGAGAGAGAGACAGATGTGGTTTTAAATTTTCAATTTTGGCATCAGTAATAATATTAGTATTATTGAGAGATCTTAATCATGTTTCTGTATTGATAGCATAGCTATGTGCTGTTAAAAAAAAACCAAAAAACCAAAAAAACACTGATGGATTAAAATCAAGTAAATCAAGCGATGCCAATCTCTCACCAACACAGATCATTTAATTGTTGCACTGATCAGCTTTCTAGTGTCTCACTAGAGAATGGAATCCATAAAACCAGCAAATCATTTGTAAATATGTTGCAGGTGAGAGAAAGAACAATAACTTATTTTAGTGTAACTTCAGCAGCCATTATCTCAGTGGGCGGACCCAGTAATGGATTGGTAAATGGACTGTATTTATATAGCACTTTTCTAGTATTTCCGCTAGTGCTTTTACAACACAAGTTAGCATTCACCCATTCATATACACATTCACATACTAACGGCAAGGTGGCCTCTCTACAAAGAGCCAACCTGCTCATCAGGAAATCATACACACATTCAAGTGCCAATTGAACAGCCATCGGGAGCACCACTCTGCCTACTAAGCAATAGCCACCCCGTAAAGAAGTTACTTCCACAAAACTGCTTAATGACAGTTTTACGTGGGAGGAGTAAAGGGCTTAATCTCAATAAAATCCTAGCTCCAGACACTTTGAGGCAGTTTACAAAACACAAGTTTTCACATCAAATGACACACTTTTGTTGCAGTTGACAACAGTGTGCTGACACCCCTGAAACCGCAAACGTTTGAAACCGGGTTTCCAAAGTGCTATCTTTTAGAAATGCAACCTTCTTTCCAGCTGTGTAAACTGGCAAACTGCAAAGCCTGTGACAGCGGTAACTACGCTTACGCTAATGCTAATATTAGTGCAAGTCAGTCCATTCCACTCTAGCCACGACCAAACTCTAAACATTCTGCAGTGCACCTAAAGCAAGTTGAATATGATCACAGTCTACTAAAGCAATTAATTTGTGGCTGCTTAGCGCTTACAATGTCGACTAAAGGCCTGGCATGCATACTACATCACTTTTGGTTGTTCATGTAAACACAGATTTATTTTTAAAAACACAAAGGAAAGATTTTTCAGTTTTTAGTAGGGCTGTTCTAAACGTAGCCTTACCCCTAACCCTCTGCTTTGCGTGTTCATGTCCAGGGGTGGGATATCTCCATTGTTATTAAAATAGAATGGCAGGGCAAGGTGTTTGCGCTTCATGGGCCTCAGGAGGAGGATTTTATTTAAAAAATAATGCTAATTGGTTATGTGGATGTCTTGGAGCTAACTATTTAGCTTGTCAACATTACATAGTTATTTGTAATCTGTGCAGGACAACAACATAATTCCATGTCACCTTCCATATCTTTGATGTTATACATAGTCCTGAAACTCTAAAGAAGTGTTCTTTTTTAATTGGTGACTTGTTTGTGTGATTGATAGAGTGACACTCGAAACTACATTAAATATTTAAATGTGCCACTATATTACTATTTTTGCCATTGCAGTGAGGGTCAGCAGGAAAACACAACCTGAATATTTTTCTGTCAAGTTTTCGTTTTGCTTTGAGAAACCACTACACTGAGTATCTGTTTTGGAGGGGTAACGGAACACTCGAAAACGAGAGTTAGGGATAGAATTAAGAAATGGGTTTGGGCCGAAGTATGCATCCTGAAGACATGAAAAATCTTTTAAAAATCCATCTACAATGTTTTTAAAATAACCTCCCAGTGCAGATTTCAGTCGGTGTCTGATGCTTCATTGTTGCATTTATTCTTTAGTTGAATCTAACGTGTGTGTGAATGTGAACAGGTCCTGAAACAAGCCAAAAGATCATGGAGATCAATAGTACAAAAACAAACAAAACAACCTGTTAGTCCCCACAGTCAGTGCTAAATTAATTGTAAATCTAGCAGCTAAAAGCTTTGCTTTTCTAGTGTTTAAAGGGCTGTCATCAGAAAAATAAAGTGAAACCAGAAAATAGTCTGCCGATTTCTAAGTCATTTATAATTCTAATACAGCGGAGAGGAACAGCACACTGACAACATGACAGTAATAGTATTTAATTGCGCTCTCTGTCCAGAAGATAATCTCTCCTCAGGCTCCCCGATTAAATGTTAATTATCAAAGGGAATGATGGGAAAGGAATGGTTTGGGATAAGCTCAGCAAGGTCAGTGCAGCTCAGCCACAGCCAAGTTCAAACCTCCTGTCTGTCAGATGTGAAGTTGTTCAGCATCAGACTGGTTTCAAGCACAATCACAGTGATGAGGGAAGGTGAAAAGATGACAGTCAATGTCAGATGTTTTCTTGCGGTTGATGTCTGTAATTAGGCTGAAGAATTAATGCCTACATGGAAAAAGCCTGGTGTTAAACATAACCTCCCCTGATTGACAATACAGCAGTGAAACAAACACACCACAGCTGTCAGAACTCGTCAGCCCATGTTGGTGCATATGAGGATCACATCATGTGGCAGATTTTGGATGACAGCAGAGCAAAGAGTCAGAGGAAAAATGACATTATGATAATGACTGGAGAAGACAAATGTGGACACCATATACAACTTCTCATTTTTCATTCAAGCTGCAGATTAGCTGTGGTTGGCTAGGCTATGTCCTGTCTCTAAAGACAAAACATATTTGAGGATATTTCAGGATGACACAAATGTCATTTTTCTATTATCATTGACACCTGTGAAAAATACTAGAGGGTATTCGTTGCTTGGAAACCACTACAGCAAGTTCTCCTTACTCCCCAAAGTCCCAGAAATCCATTAAGAAGAGCTCACAGAGACACAGTGCTTCCTTGGATAATGTTATCAATCATGTTCAACAACACAAGCTCGGCAGTTTTGTCTTGCTGTGACTTTATTACGCAGCTAATTACTAGTTTAATGGGACAGTTTTAACTGTTTTCATTACTGTGCATTGTTACTTATTTCTGCTGGTAGGAATGAGGTTAAACAAAGCTGAGGGCTGGGTGATGATCTCTGAAAGGTGATGCACATTCACTTTGAGAAGCAAGTTTTATGATGTTCTACAGAAAATTAAGCACTGGTATAATTTCTGTCTAGTTTATTTTACTCACTGAGTGTTCTTTTTATTGGTTATCTGAAATAGTAAAAGCTGTTCCTGGGGTTTCCTGGTGTTTGCTTAGGTTTAGGAGTTCCTTAACATCCTTATTTCACCTCTCAATGATATCCTCAGCTGTCCTGTTCGGCTGTCTAGGGTGACAAGCTTTTTCAGTGTCCAGTGTAGGTCAGGAACAGTGCCTGTGCATCGCAGACCAGATTGGTGCTTCCCATTTTCAAAAATGGGGACTATACGTTGTGCTCCAATTATCGTGGTGTCATACTACTGTAAGGAGTCTTTGAAAATTCTAAAATCTTGTATCAAGTAGGAGAAATGCAGTTTCTGCCTTAGCTGTGAAACTGCTCACCGGCTCCTTACAGAGTTGTTGTTGGGAGTCATGGGACTTTGCTTATTCAGTCTACATGTCTTGTATTGTGGACTTCAAGAAGACATGCAAATGTATCCATTGGGGGTTACTTTGGGAGTATGAGGTAGCAGGGCTATTGCTATTGGCCATTTGGTCCCTATATAACCAAAGTGAGAGTGGTCTCTGTATTCTTGACTTAAGTTCGGCACAATTCTAGTGAGTTTTTGCCCCCACTAGAGTTGCCTCTTTTGCCAGATTGTGTTTGTGATAATCATAGACAGGTTCATAAGACACAACTGGGGGGAGGTAGGTTTTCAGTTTGGGGACCTAAGACTTAAGTTTCTGCTTTTAGCAGATGGTAGGGTTGTGAAGGTTTCATGAGACACTGGTGCATTCTAAAGGGCAGTGTGCAAGTGTGAGGTGGTTGGGATGAGAATCAGCACAATTAATTCTGAGGCCATTATTTCTCTGCCAGAAATAGTAAAATATTGCTGCTGGAAAGAGGACACTGGGATTACCTAGCTTAGCTTGCTGCTATGACCCAGCCCAGCATAAGCTGAAGAAAAAAAGATGAAATCATAGATGGATGTGATTAAACCAAAGCTAAAGAATGCCTATATGTATTTACAGTTGCAATTAAAATTATTCAACTCCCTCATGACAAGCATCTTCAGTACTTAGTAAAATACCCTTTTGCTGTTATGACCTGGTGCAAACATGATGCGTAGCCAGACACCAGCTTCTGGCAGCATTCCTGAGGAATATTAGCCCATTCCCCATGGGCAATGGCCTCCAGTTCACTGATATTCTTGGGTTTGCGTGCTGCAACCACCTTCTTCAAATCCCACTAGAAATTTTCTATGGGGTTCAAGTCGGGTGACTGTGATGGCCACTGTAGAATCTTCAAGGACTTCCTCTAAAACCAGGCCTTAGTGGACTTTGAGGTATGCTTGGGATCATTGTCCTGTTGGAAGGTCCAGTGGCGCCCAAATTTCAGCTTCCTCACAGACTGCATGACATTTTCTCCTAGGATTTCCGGATACTTGATTGAATCCATCTTGCCCTCCACACACTGCAGGTTTCCAGTGCCAGAGGAAGCAAAACAGCCCCAGAGCATCACTAAACCACCACCATGCTTCACTGTAGGCAGGGTATTCTTCTCAGCATATGCTTCATTCTTCTTTCTCCAGACATACCACTGATCCATAGGCCTTAGAAATTCCTGTTTTGTTTCATCGCTCCATAGAACAGAGTCCCAAAGCTTCTGTGGCTTATTTACATGGTTTTGAGTATATCCAAGCCAACTTTTCTGGTGCTTTTGGGTCAATAGTGGTGTATGTCTTTGAGTTCTGGCATGGAGCTCTTCAGCATTAAGTATGCGCCTTACTGTGCAAACTGAAACCTCTGGTTTTTTGTGGTCAGTCCAGGGTTTTTAACCACTTGCCTCCTCAGGAATCTGGTGGCAGCCATTGATAGCTTCCTCTTTCTGCCACATCCAGGTAGTGTGGCTGTTCCTTTAACTTTGAACTTATGAACTATGTACACTAAGGGCTAAGATTCCTCAGGAATGTGGGAATTGGAATTAACAACAAGATTTACAAAATCATACAGTTATGCCCCACTTAATTGTAGAACATCCTCTTGGCTGATAAACCTGACATTACCAACAATACAGAAGACTTGCTCTGTTTAAAATAGCCACAGACACAGACCTGGGTTGGCTCTTTATTTTACTTAGAAAGCATGTATCTTTGAACTTAATTCAAGGAATTTCAAAAAAAGTGGAAGCTGGTGATATTTACAAAATCTGCAGTCAGAAAAGTGACTTGTAATTATCATAAAAACACTAATGGATCGAGAATTTTTGTAAGAAAAGTCAGTTTTAAGTTTTAATAAGGAGGAAGCTCACTAAAGATCAAAAGCAAAAGCGAAGTGCAAAAAAAAAGTTGTAATGGCACCTTGAATTCACTCATTAGCCCAGCTCCTTCATGCTGTAAATTCTTTTTGCTTAGTTAAGACATTGCCCATCATGTGTTTAAAGCAGGTAAACAAGTCAACCCTGTTGTCTAAGTTTTGTTTTTGTTTTTTGTTTTTGTGATAAATATTTGCGGATATGTGACTTTTCTACCATTAATGAGGCATGAGTCTTCTCCTTGTTGTTTTCTTCGACAGTGAGAGATGTCCGTGTTGCTGCCTCAGAGAAAACAGCAGTGACTTCATTAGCTGATCTAGGATGACCCAGCTTCAGACACAAATACACAATTCTATGTATGTATTCTGTGCTTGTACATTGGATGTGTGACACTATCAGTCTGATGGTATGACAGCTCCTTTATATCATTTACTAACAGTTATCGCAAACCTAAATTTGTTACTGACATATTATCATGTACCATCATTATAACTAGTTATGTTTATTATTTATTATATTATTTGTTATTCTGCTGTTCCTGTGCATCTCTGTTGTATATCTGTGCAAAAGGTACTGTGCAAAAAGTGGCTGAGATCTTAATGTTCCTTTGGGAACATGTATGTGGATGTGATGCATTTTAGTGCGATTACAATCTGGTCACTTAGGACACAAAGTAACACAGGTGGTAGTGTGATTTCTGTATCCACTGCACTGTGACATTTGATTAACTTCCATTGCTGAAAAATGGGTTTGATTGAGGTAATTATATGTGAAAAGCAAGGACAAAAAAGATAAACAGAAGAAAAAAACAAACATTTACACACACATTATTGAAAAAACTAAAATGAGTTGAACAAGCTTTCGGGCTTACTTGTCGTCGCCCACAGCAAAATGCTCTCTGGGATACATTTGCAGAGTGAAAACTATTGACATAGAACGGAAAAAGGGGGAGTGGGAATGTGCCAGAGAGATATTCCGCTGCAGCAAGCCCCACTCAACTGTGGAAAAGTGCGATTGGTTACACATCCATTCAGCCGGGGCGCTACCCCAGTGATCCACCGGCGTATGTTCATTAAATTCTGCAGAGCTAATTAGAATCTATTTGACATCCGTGGGGAGACATTTGCACAGCTTGCAGATCTGCACAAACAATTCACAGGCACAAGCAGCCGTGCACAATGCCGGCATTTTCACTGGGAAAGGAAGCTGTTGCAGCATGGAAGGTATTATACAGTAAGTAAATAAAGCTTGTGACTTTGCTCAACTAATGAAAGCCATTTGGGCTATTACTCCTCCTAAGACAATATAAGCGTCCAATGACAGCCAATATTCATTATTGTTCATTTGTTATATCTGTCTGCTGACTCACATCCTCACTGAAGGACCATTAGAATGTAAAATCCATCACTTTATATTTTTCAAGGCTTAATTGCTCTGATATTCATCTTATGTCATCCCTGATTTAAAGTGTAGATGAGCCAAATCAGGCCTGAAAAGTGAAAATGAGAAAATAGTCTAAAGTGCAGCTGATTAAAATTTATGCTTTATTTTGAAATGTAAATATTCAATTACATTAATTGACAAAACGTTTAAACAATTTTCTATGAAGTACAAAATTTTAATTTCAACAAAGGTAGACAAGACATAAAGCAATGCAGGATTCCCTGGAGGCTCTTTGTTTTCGAGCTGCATGTTCCAAAACAAATTAGCAAATAATAAAATTGCTACACGCCTGCCGAAACTAAGGATTAGTGGCCCCAGGGGGAGTTCGCTTTGCCTGCAAATTTGGCGATCTACCACTGCTAATAGAAATTCCAATTCCTAAATTTTTCCCCTAAACTAAATCGTATTTTGATATGAGACTGCAACAGCACCAGCGCCATGCTGTAAATGGTAAATGAACTGTATTCAGATAATGCTTTTCCAGTCTTTCAACTATTTAAAGCAGTCACCCTTTCACACACACATTCACACACTAAGGGTAGGGCTACATGCTAATCAGAAACTCATACATGCACAAGCACACACAAGCACAGCACAGCCATCGGGAGCCATTTGGGGTTCAATATCTTTCCCAAGCACACTTTGACATTTAGACTAAAGGAGCCAGGGATCAAACCACCAACCGTCTGATTTGTAGACGACCTGCTCTAACCCTAACCCTAACCTACTGAACCAAAGCTGCCCCAAAGGTAAAGGTACTTACTGGTCACAGTCTAGGGTGAAATTTGGTCCCTGCATTTAACCCATTCCTGAAGAACAGTGGGCAGCCACAGCGAGGTGCCCCAGTACTAACTACAGACTCTGAGCCAGTACCTCGGTCAAGGGTACTAGGAGTACATACTGCTGTATAGGCTCTTGCCCTTCCCTTGGAGTACATCAGTGATGTGGACATGCATGGGCAACAGCTTGTCTTCTATCACTCTTTCCCAGGCCTGCTCCCTGGAGAGGACATTCCAGGTGCTGTTGCAAAGCAACTACATAATAGCTATGCATTACTAATATCTTCTTTCAGACGAAACCACAGCACAAGGTATTGTGGCAACATCCCCTCTATGAGGGATCGCACAAGCTGGACCTCATTCTCATGTTACACTGTCA
>JAPZDX010000019.1:14403611-14420424 GCA_029783625.1 Naso annulatus | reverse complement strand
CTTTTTTGAATAATTTACCTCAGTGTGTTTACTCCTGTGAAATCTGAATTCAAACACTTAAAAGAACCATAAAACTTCACTCTGGCAAGCACAAAACTTAACATCTTAACATCTTAAGTTAGCCCTCTGCTAGCACCCACGTGTGCACAATGAATACAACAGCGCTGTTTAAAATAAAGAAGATAACCAAGACTCAACATTACCGGGACTGATAACAACTAAAACTGTCGTCTTAAAAGTTTCGACAAATAACAAAGGTAAGATAGTCACCAATAACAGCCTTATCTGACTCGCTCTCTTCTCCACAACACACCACTGAGCAGGAGGCAGCCATTGTTGTTGTCATGAGTTTTTCAGGTGAGATGTTTCCCCTCGTTGTACTTCCGGGTTCGTCGGTTCGCAACAGTACAAAAGTGGTGCATTTGGCCAAAACGAACGTTTAAAATGCTTCTCTCTCTTTTAAAAAATATTTAAAATGACATAGGTTATATTGGACTAATGTTCAATAGGTGAATAATCTACTCGTACTGTCGGCTTTCCAAACTTTAAAGATTTTTTTTAATAATTTTTTTTAAAAATGATGGTGAATTCAATGTAGTAGTACTCAAACGAGCCCATCATATGGATGTGAAGTATTTTGCGCATTGGTAGCAAAGTTTTTAATTAAAAAATAATAATAATTTCTTAATGTGAATTTGACTGTAGCTAGTTATTAGCTAAGTATCCTTCCACCTAATAGACTGTGGTATTACACTGGTTGTTGTATAAATTGTAACATAGGTTTATTAACACTTTTTCATTTCAGTAGCTGCAATACTTAAGAAATAAAGCTTTTATATTTCAATTACGGTGTTATACTAGAATGTTTTATGTTGAAACAAACACAAACACATGACTGTGAAGTGTATTTTACACAAACAACATAAAATGTGTGGGGAAAAAAAAGAATACAACAATAATGGCAAATAATTTAGGCCCACCCAATAAAAAATGTATTTAAAAAAGAGAGAAAACAAACAAATTAAATAAATATATTTTAGTCAAAGAGGGAACTCATCCAAAAACTTTAAGTAGCCTAACCCTAACCCTACCAAAACAACACCAACAAACAGAAAATTAAAAAATAAACGCTTTGACATTCGCTCAACATAGACATAGTCTCCAGATATCAGCATATCTTAACTTCTGTCAAAGATATATCTGTTATGGCAGGATTTGGGAAATAACCTATATTTTGTGTAGGCCTATGTGAGTTGTCTACATTAAAATAAATATTTAAGGTAAAATACAAAGAGTTGCTGTTAAAAAAAAATACCCCAACATCATTGAAAATAAATTCCTGTATATCTGCCCAAAACTTTAAAGCAGACCTACATGCTTAACATAGATGAGAAGACAGTGACAGAGTAAGCTGCCACCTTCTCACAGTGTGAAATCGGTGAAAAGGTGACGCCTTGTGGTGAAACGTATAATTGCAGCCCTTCAACTTGTCGAGGTCATGGACACATAGGCGACGCACAGCGCCACCTTGTGAGTCTGGTTAGAAAAACACCGTCTGTGAGTGCAATCTTACCAGAAATCATATTCGTGTCTGAGCCAAATAGGTATGGACAGTTAATATCTGTCCGATAGGCTGTTATATCTGAATAGGAGTGTGCATTGGGGGTGGACCATTGACAATATAAAACACAGGGGAGACAAGACCAGTTGTTCGAGACAAACGGCGCACATAATTGTCAGCTTTCGCCCCTACAGCTAAACCCGTCAATACGAGTAAAGAAGAAGCCAGTGGGGGGACCGCAGGGAACGTAGGGTGTAATATTAATAATGAGGACTATCTGTAGCTAACTTAAGTTTAGTTAGAAAAGGCTGCCTCTATGCTCGATACAAACTAGCGGTTCACCTAGGTGGACGAATGCTAACGTTACTGCTTCCGTTGTAACTTAGCTAACAGGCTATTTGCTGGTCAATTGCCAGCTAACTTTAGCCGTGTCAGTTTGTGGTTAGGGCCCGTTTCCGTGTCTTGTTTCCTAACGTTACGCCTTCGGGGAATTCAAGGTAATGTTACTTATTACTGGTTTTCTAATGTCATCGTCAGAACAACACAATGCAATGTTTTTGCTAATGTTGCTAGTTACATTAGCTAACTAATCCTGCGTTAGCCAATTTAGACTTGCTTGCTAGCTAGCTAACTGTGTACAAATACTCGCCTGACGTTATTACAGTGTGCACAGTAGAGACCGCTGCGATGCTCTGTAGCTGCTGTGTTATCAATGGTGTTAAACTACTGTAGCTATATTATCATTGCTGTAAACATCACTAAACAGTTGGACCAGTTAAAGTCAAAATTATTTTAATAACTTATTACTTTTTTTTTTTTTTTGGCAAGGATTTCACACCACTGGAAATCGTTGCTTTTGGTGCATATTAATTGATGAGCTCATTGGGAGGTTTGTAGGCCCTTTTTACATGCAGTGCCAGGGAATAATGCCATTGACCTTACCTTGTTTTTAGGTTGTTTAGTCACAGTGTCCAAATAACATTATCAGCACCCTCTCAAAACAGGTACATGAAGCCCACCTTTACCAAACATCTCAATCTCACCCCCTCTTTGCTTCCATTTTTTCTTGTCTCTGCTCTCATTGTAGGTCTCCCCCATCATTACACTGTTTAAGGCTTCAGCTAAAGAATATTTTCATGACAAGTTCATCTGTGGATTCATTACCTGATCTGTTGATAATTTAGTCTATGAAATATTGTACAATTATAAGAAAGTGTGTCACTTTTTCCTTTGTTTACCCTCAACTCAAAACTCAAAGATGTTCAGTTTGACAGGATGGAAGCAGCAAATGTTGTATCAAATCTGTTGTAAATAAATGTTACAACATTTGATTTTTTTTTTTTTCCTTCTGCCTGTTCAACCTCCGTCAACCTTTTAACCTCAGCCTGCTTCTGTCCATAGGGCCATGGATTTCCCAGGCCACTTCGAACAGATCTTCCAGCAACTCAACTATCAACGTGTCCATGGTCAGCTGTGCGACTGTGTCATCGTGGTGGGCAGCAGACACTTCAAGGCCCACCGCTCTGTGCTGGCAGCCTGCAGCACCCATTTCCGAGCCCTGTTTACTGTTGCAGAGGGAGATGCTAGCATGAACATGATCCAGCTGGACAGCGAGGTTTGGATTTTAATAATATTGTATAAAAGGGGGCAAGAATTATGATGTTGAGTTAATTTAGCGATAAAAAACTGTTGACATGTTTTAATTGTCTCGCTACAGTTTCGCATAGTTAAAACAAGATTTCTGAACATCTTGTTAACTTGTAGGTGGTGACTGCTGAAGCTTTTGCTGCTCTGGTGGATATGATGTACACCTCCACACTGATGCTGGGGGAGAGCAACGTCATGGACATCCTTCTCGCAGCCTCACATCTGCACCTCAACAATGTCGTGAAGGCCTGCAAACACTACCTGACCACGCGCACCCTCCCTATGTCCCCATCATCCGACAGACCCACCCACCATCACACGCAGCAGGAGCAGCAGAGGCTCAGGCAGCAGCAGCAAGTAGCAGATTTAGCAGTGAACCCTTCTTTAGCAGCTAACGCAAACCTCGCAGCAAACGCTGCCACGTCAAAGTTGCAGCGCTCCTTCCTCCTGCAGCAACTGGGACTCAGCTTGGTGAGCTCTGCTTTGGGTGGGATGGAGGAGGATGGAGTTGGAAATGTAGTTGGCAGAGGGGTGGTTGAGCAGAGAGCCTCCTTCCCAATCCGACGTTTCCACAAACGCAAACCGTCTCTGGCTCTGGGATTGTCAGAGGAGAGACCCAGGCAGAGGCAACGTCCCACCGCCCCTAACCTGGGGCTGTTAGGAGAAGGTGGAGTAAACACAGAGCGAGAGGATGGGGCACTGCTCTCCCCAGACTCACACAAGATGGGGGATGAATCCAAATTGGATATGGCAATCACTGGCCTAGTAGGTGTTTCTCAAGATGATCCTCAGATGCCCAGCCAGTCTGACAGTGGACAGTGTGAGGGGGGGGACTTGGTGAGAATGCAGGGAGGGGTGAACAAGGAGGAAGAGGACATGGAAGACCAGGAACACCAGGACGACAGAGCAGGGATGAAGATCAAAGCAGGGACAGAGGAAGAGGACGCCGAAGAACAGAAGGTAAATTTTGTCATTTGTGACAAAGAAATCAACTTTCATTAAGCTTCATGCAAAAATATTTTCATGTTTTTTATCCAGGATTTGTCTTTTTTTTTTTTTTTGTATTTTTTTGTTGAAGTTTGCTCTCTTAACTGCACAAAGTTGTTCTTGTAAATTCCTGTCATTAGGGGTAAAATAAAGAGTTTCACTTTGCACAGCTTCAGTTCTTGCTGTTGAAAATCAGCAGACATAAACAAAACAAATTTAGCAGCAGTGTCACTTGTCATATGAGTAGATTCGCTGCAATTAGAATATGACACATAGTTGGCAGCTTTATTCAAATGTTAATACAGCTGCCAATCGTGTCAGCTATTTTCTTTGCATTCTTCTGAACAATCTTCTTTGCCCTAAGACAAAACTCCTCCTATTCCTTACATAGGTGGTGGTTAAACGAGAGCCGCTAAGTTCGCCTGAGCCAGCTGATGAAGTCAGTGACGTGACATCGCAGGCTGAAGGCAGCGACCCAGCTGAGCCCGGAGGCCAGGAGGAGGAAGAGAAGGCAGATCTGAGCCCAGAGAGCAGCGACCGCAGCTTCACCTCTGAACCCCAACCCAGCTCTGACTCTCTGCTGCAGCCCGGCTCGCAGCTTCTCCTCAAGAGCAGCATGAGAGGAGGCGGCGGAGTCAGAGGAGCTTACGGGTGTAATGATGACCTGGGTGGCAAACCTGGTTTTAGTATTTCTAGCTTCCTCGGCCCTAAGGATTACAGCAGCAGTGTGACATGGTTGGTTGCTGGAGAGGATTACCTCCCTAACACAACCACTGGCGATGCAGTAGCACATCACTTCCTGCTCAGACAGGAAGCTGCTGGGCCATCCAGCTCTGCTTCTTCGTCTCTCCTGCAGTCAGGTCCGCTCGGTGGTGAGAGTCGCAATGGATTCGGAGACAACCTTCAAGCTGATTCTCTTTTCCTCCGGCCCTTGCATGATGGTTTAGGGAACCCTAGAGGAAGTGCAGGGAGTGGTAACGGAGGGCATGGAGGACCTGATCCATTTGGTTTGGACTTCCAGCGCTCTAGTCTGGGGCTTCACTCCCTGGGGCGACCCTCACGAGGAGGAGGAGGAGCTACTGCCGCTGCTCTGGGTTATCCAGGTTACAGACGTATTGCTCCAAAAATGGCCACCAGCATGGGAGGAGAGGAAGGAGTAAGTAATGTGCTCCAGGACGCTGCATCCTCTTCCTCAAGTCTGGCAAGTCCTCTGCTTCTAAACAAGGCTGGTGGGTATGAGATGAACAGTGGCAGGCCCACCTCCCTCCCCCCTCAGCTGACCCGAGCTTCAGCCGACGTCCTGTCAAAGTGCAAGAAGGCTCTGTCCGAGCATAATGTCTTGGTAGTTGAGGGAGCTCGGAAATACGCCTGTAAAATCTGCTGCAAAACCTTCCTCACCTTGACTGACTGCAAGAAGCACATCCGCGTCCACACAGGAGAGAAACCCTACGCATGTCTCAAGTGTGGGAAACGTTTCAGTCAGTCCTCTCACCTCTACAAGCATTCCAAGACCACCTGCCTGCGCTGGCAGAACAGTAACATGTCCAATGCCCTGCTTTAAGACCCACATCACTGCATTAATATAGTGTGAGCCAACAGGATAATTACAGTAGGAATCAACGATGGGTGTAATTTCAAGTCCCTATAATGTTCTGATTTTTCTGTACGCTGGTGGTCTGTGCAAACAAACCCGTCCAGATGAAAGACCAAAGACAGGGATGATAACGTAATCATACATTTAGTTTTTCAGGAGGAACCAATGTGATTAATTTGGTAAAAGTTATCCTGAAGGCATTTAGCCTGTGTAAAGTCTGAAATACAAAAATGCTACATTGATTGTCGTGGATTCATACCATAGTTAAACACTGCATACGTCCCCATGAGAATATGATAAGTGTTTTCAGGATTCTCCATCAATGTTAAGGCAGCAGTCTTTGAACTCTACCTTACGTGATTCGGGCCAGAGTAGCCTCAGCTTTTCAAGCATCCACTCTGTTGGCTATATTATTGTTGTTGTCGTTTTTTAAAGAAACCATGTTTGCCCTCTAATAGTGAAATTTGTTGCGACGAATACTGAACTTGTTAGTTGCTTGTGAAAGCAGATCTCAGTGCCGTAAATATGACACTCAGTCTGAGTGTTTGTGCAGCCCTGACATTGAGAACAAATGTTTTGTCCTTTCTTGTAGATTTTTGTCATTGCACATCTGTAAACCATGTAGCAGCATCCCACAACAGACTGTTGAGTTACCGTTACCGTGAATATTGACTGTGCCTCGTTCTGCACAAGGCATGGCAGTCATATATTCTGTTGACTGCTTCAGATTCAGTTTGGGTGCCAACCATAATAGCTCTCAGACCTCTTTGGACTCACTCTCCGGCATGAGATGGTGAATGGTCAGATTGAGTCCTGTGACACAGACTTACGTAATCCACAGCAAGGCAGTTTTATTTGTATATTAACATGTTTAATACACAGGTCGATTCGAAGTGCTTGGGGGGCAGTTATCCTAATACAAAGTTAAAAACAACTCCATTCAAAGTTAAAACTGCACAATTCAATTTAAAAAACAGCACCCATTAACAGTAATCATGTAGACATTACCTAGAATCACCTCTAATCTCTAGAGTTGCCTTTGAGTTTAAGCACCTTTTGAATCGTGTCACTGAGCTCAGATAAAATTGAGAATATGTCTGGTAGCTGGCAAGATAAATTAGTTTGCACTGATGGGGCCTTAAAAATTCATATGAATTCAGGAGTTAATGTCTCACTTTAAAGCTATTATATCTGTAGTTTGTCAAATATAAGTGTTGAAGAAATGGAAAACCTTCTGCCCATTTTGCCGGGTAGAGCTGTTAAGCTTTGAATGAAGTTTTGCCGTTTGGGGAGCGAAGGAATCGAATTAATCAGAGCGAGACAGAGTGTCAACTTGCACCATCCTTGTCTTAAAAGAAAGTGAAAAATGTGAGCCTTGCAAGTCTCTTTTTGAGAAAAGAAATATTACTATTGATTAATATTGCATTATAATGTCGTTTTAATACCTAGATAACTTCAGAGAACACATGCTGTAAATGCACCTTATTTTGTGTCACAGTTTGTTGTGGTTATTGAAAATACGCCCCGAGGCAACTTTGCCTCTTACTGGTCGCTGACCAAGAATGACGACAAAAATTTCAGCTGTGGCCATAAAATTTATTGACCGTCCTCACATCATTAGTTTCCCTGGTCGCTGTTGTTCTTGTGTGTACAGTATGTATGTTTATTAAAAGGAGAAGTGAAGTTGAGAGGCAGAGTCGTAAATGTTGCACATTTGTGGTTGATTTGATCATTTTTCTCTCGAAAGAGAGAGGAAACAAGATGGAACATTTGTACAAGTTTGCTACTGTATTTGGTATCAGTGCTTTAGACATGTCTCCTTACACATCTAGTGTTGTACCTGTTTCAAGAGACAAATCACTCTTTTTTTGTAACTAATATGTTAACTGGAATGTTTAACTGTGTGAAACGTTGCTATATTGCGATTGTCAAACTCCACCAGCTTTCAAATGTTTTTTTCAGTATATGTTTGCGAGTTATGGGTTGTAGCATGTTTGCTAGCTGGTGATCTTTAATGCGTCATCTCCACAGTTTGTAAATGCAAACAAATACTCACGGGAAAAACATAAAAAAAGAATTTTTAGGCTCTTCTGTCATTTTTTTATATGTTAATTTCAGGAGTTTGAGTATTTTTTTTATGTATGTAGCTGTATTTTAATGTATACCTGTAACAAATGCTGTGACATACTCTAAGTTTGACAGCTATGTTTCAATTGACAATTAGCGTGAGATGCAAATCTGAATTTGCAGCTCATAGGAAACAGCATATAAATGATTTTTACATCAACCCCGTCATGGATCTCTATCTTCCTGTGGGTTGTAAATAAGAGAAGCCTCATCGGTAGACCGTTGGTTAATTGAACCCAGTGTTTATGCAGTGTTGTAGAGTTCTGTTGAAGTGAACCAGAATGAAAAAAAATAACACTTTGAAATACATGTTTGTCCTTTCGTAGAGTTAATTGCTTGCTGTACTGTGTTGCCTACACTGTCGATGAGAAACATATGGTTGTTGCTTCCATTTCTAGTTGGCACCTTATTGTACTGTAGTCTTCACACTGTTAGCCTATACACAATTTAATTTATTGCATATGTTACTGATTAATCTTGACTTTTAACTTCAGAAGAATAAATGCCTTGTAGGATGTTCTCCTGTAAACATAAGCTAAACTACCCTTTTGCTGTGTAATTTTTGACACCATGGAATTGACGATAACGTCGTTAAAGCTCAGCCACTGAATTTAAAATGATGGTTCCATCTCAAATCTGACTTCTGCTCCTCTGTGTTTCCTACTCACGTTTAGCTTCCTCTGCTTCCTGGAAAGAGGAAGCTGGGATATACTCTCGTGGAATCCAGAGTTGCAGAAGTGACGATGAAAGAGACTGAGCCCTCTATCTGTCACACTGCCATGTTAAGGATTATGTTTTCTGTCTTCGAAAGCGGATACGTAAACGGTTAATGTGAATCTCTGAAAAATGCACTGACTGTGTTACCCCTGTATGAATATGCCAAAATGTTGAAATATATGAGACCTAAATTGATTACAGAAGTCACTGCCTTATGCCCTATAGCTTGAAAAGTCGGGCTTTTTGTTGATATGCCAAATCTAAATATTTGTTTTTTCTGTATACCTAACATAGTGTAATCATGAGAGAAGTAAATGTTTGTCTCTTTACTGTTGAAGGCTATGAAGATTGTAAAGTATGTTCAGTTGTTGTATAAACTGAATTAAAAAAACAATGAAAGTCAGCTTTGTTGCTTGAGACATTTTTATCAAGTATGCGCCAAAACGACAGATTATACAGAATAAGGAAACACACCATTACATGCTTAGTTTTTTTAAATTTTAATCCTCTAAAAAGCAACTGGGCACATGGGCTGAAATGAAGGTCAGAGTGGAAACAGTTTCTTCTTACAGTTTGAGCTCTTTGATCATCGGCTCACCCCGCAGGCCGAGGAGAAGGTTGTTTGCTGCCAGGGCAGACATGGCATTACGGGTCGAATAGGAGGCGCTAGCAATATGAGGGAGGATCACTGTGGAGGGAGAGAATCAAAAAGATAAATAACAGGCAGTGAGAAATGAGCAAGAATGATATTAAGTATACCTTAGGTGGTGTCTTGAAAAAAACATTTCTAAGGCAGTGTAAGCACAGATAAGTCAGACGGACTCACCGCAGTTTTTCAGGGTAAAGAGTGGGTGGTTTGTGGGCAGGGGCTCAGGAACAGTAACATCTAACCCAGCTCCTGCAATCTGCCCAGTGGACAGAGCCTCATACAGGTCTTCCTGGTTCACAACTCCACCTCTGACCCAACAGAAAGACCAGATTTATAGTCAGATACAGGAAAGGCACACACAGTACACACTACACAAACAAACACAAACTGTACATAGCCTGTTTGCCCAAAACGTGACATCATGTTCTGAAGTCCAACAAAAGATTTTATCTTGTTTCACATAATAATAATAACATATGTACGGGTTATTATCTAGTGTGAATAAAATTACAAACATCATCTCTTGGTTCCTGGAAATACACTGTAATCTGACACTCATTTACAAGTTGCAATTTTACATTTGATACTCTAATTATTATTTGCTTGTAATTCTTGTATGTATACCTTTACTCAAGTGGAATTTTGAATCCAAATTTATAACTGAGCACCGTTTTTTTAACTCTGGTATTGCTATTTTTTACTCAAGTAAATTATCTGAATACTTCTTCCACCACTGGCGGTTCGTGATTTAGCCTCAACTGCACTGTAGTTCCTGCTGGTCTGCGTCTTTCTTAGTCAAGTATTTCCTGACCAACACTGTGACGAACAAGTTTTAAAGTGATTCAGTGTGTGTTTGTGTTTCACAATAAGTGTACCGGCTTGTGTTGATAAAGATGGAGGTTTTTTTCATCTTGGAGAAGAGGTCCTTGTTGCAGATCTCCTTTGTTTCTGGTGTTAACGCACAGCACACAGCCAGGAAATCAGACTGCCTCGCCAGCTCATCGAAAGGGACTAGACCAAGAGAGTGCTACTTTTGTCATCACATTACAATAAAAACACTGTTCACAGAGTGATTAGAGCATCATAAAATGCTTGCACGAGGCATCTCAGCGACCCCGAGACCTTACCATACTCTGCATTAATGGCACTGGCCAGCTCAGGCCTGGGGGCCATGTCTGTATAGATGAACTTCTTTACTTTGAACGGTGCCAGACGCTCAGCAATAGCCACACCTTGGAGCACAAAGACACCATGTAAGAGGTATCAGATTTTTTTAAAAAAAGGGGCGTCTTGATTAAAAGGCCATCTGCATGTTGTGTGTCGTGTTTCAGATAATGTGTGCTCACCAATCCTTCCCAGGCCCAGGATGCCCACAGTGCTGTTGGCCAGCTCATATCCACACAGCCACAGTGTTCTCCATGTGCCCCAGCCACCACTGACAAAGGTTGGAGAGATTTATTTACCGTAAGCTTTGACCAAAAGAGATTTTAAGCGTGTGTGAGTGTGTCAGTCACGTTACGTTTTGGCTTCATGTGTGGCCTCTACAAGCCTCCTGGAGGTAGTGAGCAGGAGAGCCACAGTCAGCTCAGCCACAGCGTCTGTCAGAACATCGGGGGTGTAACCTACACGGATCCCTCTAGGGAAAACACACACACACACACACACACATTTTGCACGTTATACACATATGTTTCCAGGTGACTGAATATTACCAAGCCTTTACTTGGGGGTGAGGCGATCAAGGACACGGTGGGTGTTCTTTGGTTTTATCACCACATCTACCTAAACACACAAATCAACATTTTTTAAAGATATAGAACTATACAAACACCTTTTCCTCAGCTCCTCCAGAGAAAGATGGTCAAAACCCACTGACATTGTACTGAGGACCTTTAGGTTGGGACCTGCAGAAGTACACACATGCACATTTGAGAGAGGTTTTCATTGCCTTTCTCATTTAACTTGACTCAAAGACTGTCCTCAGACCTGCAGCGTCTAACAGCTCTGCATCAATCTTCTCTGTCAGCACGCAGAGCAGAGCATCGACACCTTTGACCTTCTGAAGCAACTCCTTCCTGGGCACCGGGGCATCATCTGAGTCCCACAGCTCATACTGCACCCTGAAAAACAAGGAAACATTCATTCAGGATCCCATCATTAGGGAAAAAAATTTGCCAAATTAAGAAATTCATTGACTATAAAAGTGTCAGTTCAAGCTGATATACAGAATTCCAAGCTATATCACATGTCGTCCAGGCATTTATAGAAACACTGGGACTTGAAGGTGCAATATTTTTTCAAGAGGGGGGAATACCCGTTAGGCTATCAGTCTTATCTGACTCCCCTACAGGTAAACATGAGCAGTCCTGTTTACTTAAAGTAAATGATGAACAAAGCAGACATTTAAAATTCAGAAATGTTTCAGTTAAATCTGCTACATGGTGCTATAAACTGGTCAAACAAGACGTTCTATACAAAAATCACTAACTTCAGGACACAATGACTCACTGTCCAGATTCACGCAGGATCTTCAGGCCCTCAGGAGGGATCTGTCGAGTGACATACACCCGTGGCAGGGTCGACATCTCCCTCTGCATGTTGCTCATTTGACCCCCAGTGATATTCAAAGGAGCAATGGCAATCTGCTGGAGCCGACGCAGTGCCAAACGACTGCACCACATTGCCACGAGAGAGTAAATCTGTGGGCAGGTGTCTGAAGAGGGAATGTGGTACTTTGGAGTCTGTTGTGTGCATGTGCATGATTTTGGCTCTTGTTAAGTGGGAGGTTCCTGTGGGTGTCTTTGACAAATATGATGAAAGGGAGGTTGTCCCTAAAGTCTGAGGCTGAGGGAAACCATACAGACAACCAAACATAAAATCACCGACTCAAATCTTTGACCAACTCAGGTTTAAGTAAAATTTGAGGTCATTTCTAGGCAAAAATGGAAACTGAAACGGATACTCCGACATAGTATAGCCACATAAACTCTTTTTTCTTATTCTCTCTTACCCTAACACACACTAATAAACACAAATATATACTTTACACAGACAAAACTTACCAAAAATGTTTAGAATAGCAGTAGACTCGTGTTTTTTCTTCACATCGTTGCCCAGGTGAAAAGTCAGTAGAATGTAAATGTTTCACTGGGCTGTTGACCTTTGGTTCTTTAAACAGCAGAGGTCCCAAACCCTGTTTTCATTTGTCTAGTTGGAACTGGTTCATGTCCAAAACATGCTTACATAGATATACTTGCATATATAAAACAAAACAAAGAAATGTAGAGAAGTAACTAAGAACAAAAGATTGCAGCTGAAAAACATTTCCTCATACGCAAAATGGTCTTATTCTTTAAAGATTTTAAATAGTTTTTGTATTTTGATTCTGACACTTAAAAATAGCACTCTTGAAAACAATTAATAGAAGTTTGCCTACTTACCATTGAGTTTCATGAATAAAATACCTACCTTGACAACAATGAAAATAGAAGAGACACTGTGTTTTTCATTGCCGACTCTATTCAAACTTATAAAGACTGTTCCACTAGACGACCTCATAAATGCTGGTCATTATTTTAGTTTCCTTTTAATTTCGATTGTCCTAATACACAATATAGCCTATGCTCTTATAGGGTGTTGAGGTATGAGGCCAGCGAATAAATTTATGAAAAGAAACTTCTTTCTGATTTATTAATTTAACATTTGATATCTGAATGATGATCACAGAGGAGAAACTTGTTTAAAGACTCAGATTTAAGGTGGTGCCATTGACAGTACGCGTGGTACACGTCCAAAAGAAGTGGAATTTTAAAACAAATGTAGTCCTGAAAAATACTGCCAATCTATTGGGTGACCTTGGTCATGTGACCGCGGTAACCCGGAATCACTCCAATTTTTTAACCAGTCACAGCCATTCATTCGCTGGAGCTCGTCGCGCATACTGACAGGTAGTTACGTTTGATTATTTCTCTAATTTTAACAACATTCACAACGAATTTTTCACATTGGTTTGTAGGATGATAAAACCTAAAGCAGCCCTCTACTCTGGGGGGTTGTTTGTAGCCTAACGTATGTGTCATCACTTTTAACGAGTTTATGACAAATGTCCTCGCCACCGGCACCAGGCAGCAGTGGCACTGAGTGCTTGCTAGCTAGCTGTTACGTTAGCTGCTAACGTTGAGCTTTGTTCAGCAGGTTCATGAATGAACCCACATCACTATGGTAGCTCCAATCTTTAACTGTTAACGTCAGAAGATGTGTCTTTATTGATTCAAGACAGTCCCAAGCGCCTGACAGATGTCAGGGCAACAGTGCTGTTGACAACTAGACTTCGCTGACATTAACGTTAACAGTAAGTTAGCAATTTGGCTAACTTAAAAGAGGGCGTTGGTTTAAGGGTATGAACGATAAAAATCAAAACGTTTGGTAACTTTGGTTATAACTGGTTGTTCATTTATGTGTCTAAACAGGTATAGTCGTTATCTCTCAGTCAGCTGAACTCCCCCCTCTTCCCCTCCCAGCATGGCTGCAGACTCGATGGAGATAGACGACTCTCTTTACAGGCAAGTCATCCAAAAGGATGTACATAACATACAAGGGCAGTCATCTTCACCAGTGTACTTAGAACTACAAATAAGGTCACACCGCAGTAAAGACAGGAAATGACATTTCCTAATCGCACAGTCCAAACAATTATTGCTCCTCACTTTTCCTGATAGATCTCTAGCACTTGCCCTCAAACTTTTTCCTCCCGTCTCTCTGTCCAGCCGCCAGCGATATGTGCTGGGAGACAGTGCTATGCACCAGATGGCCAAGTCCTCAGTCTTTCTCAGTGGAATGGGAGGACTGGGAATTGAGATAGGTAGGGTAAAATTCACATTTTTGCACAACAGCACTGTAATACAAGCAGTGCCATAGTATGTGTGAATCTAAACAGCTTGACTTTTGGTTTCACAGCAAAGAATATTGTCCTGGCTGGTGTGAAGGTATGTCCTCTTAATAAACATCATGATGCACCATGACAATACGTAATATTTGCTTGGAGTGTCTTGGAAGTTGGTCTTCTTGCAGCCTAAGCTATTGTATCTGTGTGCGTGTGTGTGTGCGCAGGCAGTCACCCTTCATGACACAAAGCTATGTGAGACCTGGGATCTGGGCTCCAACTTCTTTATCAGCCAAGACGATGTGCTGAACCAGAGGATGAGGTGAAATGTCTGATTTGACCCACTTATTGAAACTCATACACTAACAATTATCCTCAAATCCATTTACACTTGAAATCTCTTAAATATTTTGTTTATTTGTGTGACCTCTACACACTGTCGTCAGCCTTCTTCTACTTTTCTACCACAGGGTGGAGGCAGTGTGCCCTCGCATTGCAGAGTTGAACCCTTATGTCCATGTTGACATGTCTTCCTCTGCTCTGGACGACAACTCTGATCTCAGCTTTCTCAGAAAGTATCAGGTAAGGTATTGCTTTTCAGAATTGTTGTTGTGAGCAACCTGTGGGTTATGGCAAATTTCAGATGTGTTGCTCTCAGTTTTAAGGTACAATAGTTGTCATGCAGTTCTTCTGATAATTAATTTTGTGCTGCATTTTGGTATAAAACAGCCAAACCCTGTAGTCTTGTGAGATTGCTGCCCAGTTTGTAGTTTATTCTTCTATAAGGAATAGAGGATTAGATGATATTAGATTCGCAGCAGTTTAAATTGTTTTCAAAACAGGTGAGATAATGACAGACAGAGTTTTAATTGAAACTTCTTGAACCTTCAGTATGATTCTCTAAATTCAAATGCCCAGTGGTTCCAAACTCTAATGTTGTTCTCCAAAATATGGACAACACAGGTAAGCAATCACATCTCAGTGGGAATGCTACCATTAAATGTCAAATCTTAACTGCTGAAAAATACATCTGTTTGGATTTGATAAAACTGTCAGGGATGACGTGTCAAAGTAACTGACTGGCCCACAGCCTGTCTGTATCATATGTGAACTTTCATGTAACAACTAAAAAAATTGCTGTTTGTCGTTTGGTTTTCAGATGCTGCAGTTTGCAGGTAACATTTAGTGTCTGACTGTCTGCTCTGCTCTCTCCTCCAGTGTGTGATTCTGACTGAAGCCAGACTAAGTTTACAGAAAAGAGTGAATGAGTTCTGCCACTCACAACAACCCCCCATCAGAGTAAGCGTACAGTCCATGTAGTGGTTTTATTTTAAAGAGCGTCAGCTGAACAGTTGTCTTACACATGGAGGAATCTCAGTCAAATATTAGCCGAACCTTTTGCCCGTGTGTTAATCAAACTGTTTTACTTTACGTCTTTGACAGTTCATCGGCTGTGATGCGTATGGCATCTGTTTTCGGGTGTTTTGTGATTTTGGAGAAGAGTTTGAGGTGTCGGATCCGACAGGAGAGGAGCCCAAGGATATTTTCATCCAGAGTGTCACTCAGGTAAACTCAACGCTTTAGTCATGTAGATCCCAGGATTTGTGTCAGGAAAGGACAGTCATTTATAAACTTCATGTTGCAAGTTGCAGTCATGTTTTGTGATTATCTGTCAAATATTTTGCTTGCTGGAGACACTTACGTTATTCTTTTAAGACATTTTTTTTTAAATTGTTCCATGTAATACTGAGCTACTTTTGTGTGTGCTGGAAAAGTAAGCTGGATTTTTGGATCGTCTAAAAATGCAATTTCTTAATTCATCTTTGGAAATTCAGCAATTAAAATACATGCCCCAAAAACAGTGTCTGGCCCCCCGACCCCCAAAAATGTATCTCCTTTTTGATCCTTCAGGATAATCCTGGGGTGGTAACCTGCATGGACAACCAACCACATGGCCTACAGACGGGCCAGAGTGTTGTCTTCAGAGAGGTCAATGGCATGGTGGAACTCAACGGCACTACTCAGCGGGTTTCAGGTATTACTCCTACATTGTAGGTAATAAGTTTAGTGCAGCTAATGATACACAGTGTACTACTGTAATTATATGACACTAGCATTACTGTTGAATCATAAATTCATGTGTGTGTCGTTTTTGCTTGAATGTGTGTGTGTGTGTTTGTGTGTGTGTGTGGTATTAGTCCTCTCCCCTTACAGTTTTGCAATAGGAGACACATCCCAGCTACAACCATATACACATGGAGGTTTCTTCGTTCTAGTGAAAACCCCCAAGACATTTAAATTTGTAAGTCAGCCATTTGTCTTATCAAGAAGATATGGCACAGTTCACAATAATGAATACATTTCTTTGTATACGTGTCTGTGCATTGATCCTTTTTGGATTTTAGGAGACAATGGAGAGACAGTTGTGTGATCCTCAGGTGCTGACTCCAGACTTCAGTAAGCCAGAGGTGAGAGTTTAAAGCTGTTCCTGGAGACTAAATCACGAAGAAAGACAAATGGGCCAGTAAGACTGCTGACTTTGGCCTTAATTCACTTCTACTGCCAAAAAGCAATGACTATGCAGAAAAACCTACTCTATTTTTAAATGTTGTCAAGTAAACAAATGCCTTTTCACTTTTGTTTGAATCT
>JAPZDX010000019.1:14316277-14340663 GCA_029783625.1 Naso annulatus | reverse complement strand
ACTGTGTAAGTGTTAGTGTGACATCATCATAGAATTCCTCTGCCTCTCAGTACTGTACAGGTGGGGAGTTATTTGACTACATCATAGCGAAGGACCGCCTGTCAGAGGAGGAGACCAGGGTGTTTTTCAGACAGATTGTGTCTGCGATGGCCTACGTCCACAGCCAGGGATACGCACATAGGGACCTCAAACCGGTAAAAACAACCACCAATTGCATGTCAAAGGCTGACTCATGAGAGAAACTACAACAAAATGTGTCTGCTTGTCTGTGACTGCATTTTTGGTTTTAATGTCTGCTGCAATGCTTGTCTCTCTGGACTGTAGGAGAACTTGCTGATTGATGAAGACCACAACTTAAAGCTCATAGACTTTGGATTGTGTGCCAAACCAAAGGTATGTCACCACATTCCCAGTATTATTGTGTTTGTATTGCTCCAGTTAGCTGTTTGTCCAAGCTATGAGAAACAAGCAAAAAATTACAAAAACATCTTAATGGGTGGAGTTTTACATTGTAAGGCACGGGATCTGTAATTAACAGGCTAGATTTTTTTATGTTACCTAAAAAAAATCATGGAATAAAACTAATACGGTTGATTTATCCTCTAGCAGGTAGAAGCTGATGCCTGTGAGACATGTCTTTACATAGTTATAGTGCACATAAACATGATGCATACATGTATATCTTAATGATCTAACTATCATGTTATTCTCTCTCCAGGGAGGTTTGGGTTATGAGTTGATGACCTGTTGTGGGAGCCCTGCATACGCTGCCCCTGAGCTCATCCAGGGAAAAGCATACATTGGTTCAGAGGTGAGAAAAGCCTGCTGTGTGCTGTGTACATCTTTAAGAACCAGCTGGGGTGCAAATTAAAGATTTGTCCTCATTAAAAAACGCAAACCTCGCTTTTGTTTTCTCACTGAAAGTCACCATTATCTGCCTATTCCATAATTCTGCTTTTTCATGGTGTCCTGATCATATTCGCTGATGCATGACTCGGCGCAGCTCAGCTCTGTGAAATCCCAACTGTAACACTTGCTGCTGTGTGGTGTGTAACCTTCAGGCTGATGTGTGGAGTATGGGAGTGCTGCTGTTTGCTCTGCTCTGTGGATACTTGCCCTTTGATGACGACAACTGCATGGTCCTCTACAGGAAGATTATGGTAAGACATTCTTCCAGCCATGTAATTCTCTGAAAATTAAACACTAGAGGCTCTGATCCCCAAATATGTTTTAGTCTATGCATTATTCTATTGAGTTAATTGAAAAAAGACAGGATACTGGATGAATTTATAAAGTGATGTTCCCAAATTGCTGCTTAAAGGTTGAGTCAGTAGCATTGGAGCACCTGTCCAGCAGAAAGTAGGCCCACTCCAGCCTCTCCTTCTGTGCTCAAAAGCAGGTGAAAGCCAAACTGAGATTCATGCCCATTCTGGAACAAGCTTGATCTGTTTGCCGTTTTGCCTCACTACGGCTATATTTCCTTTTCTTTGCTGTTATGTCCGCATCGGCGATTTTCTCCAGTTTGAATTGCGTCCAGTCTTTATGGTTTATCCACTCTCAGCCACATCAGTGTGCTCTCATTTGCTGGGGGAAACGCACCCACTCCCCGCCCAAAAAGCATCCTGAGTAAACCAAAGCGTCAAAATACAGGTAGGGGCTCTGCAGACACAGTCACCACCACACATGTATAGGGGCCCTGAAGTGATGATTGAGCCTGATTAATTTTGTGTAAGTCTATTTTGCTTTTTAGGAAAATGCTACTGACTCTACCTTTCAAGAGAGCCTGACCAATTTATCAGTTTGCCAATATTGACGTAGCGCAGATATATTTGTATCGGTGTCCTTCGATATAAGTGTCCTTTGATACAGGCCAGTATTAAAACTGTTTTTAAGGTCTAAAAATGTTTATACGAGTTTAAAATGGTGCAGTTCTGTAGTTTTTCCATCAGAGGGCGGTTTGATATTTAATTGAAAGGGTTTACTGTTCAGTGGTTGGAACAAAGTTTCTTGAATGGAAGATGTCCTGCCCCCATTACATACCTTTGACGCAAGTATTTGTTCACCACGTTCAGCTAATATTATGTGTATACTGGCTATATAGGATACTGGAATTTTCTTGCACCTAATACAGGGGGCGCCATCAGGCATCAAAAATCCTGCATCGATCAGGTCCTACTCCATAATATGTTGTGTCAGTTTTGCTATAATAATTGTGAGTTCTTATGGTTAGACAGACTGTGGGAATATTGCCCTCTTAAAGTGAACCAAAGAGCCCTTATGTTTGTCTCTGATGTTAGTGTATTAATGTTTCACAATGTGTTTTTATTGTTTTGGTACCTTCAGAGAGGTAAATATGATAACCCCCGGTGGCTGTCTCCAGGTAGTGTCCTCCTTCTCAACCAGATGATGCAGGTACATAATCGGTCATTTTGTTTACTTTTTAAATCTTCTCTCACTCTCATCTGTCTTTCACCTTTTAGCTGTATTACACATTTGTTCTAACTGCAAAACAGTAGAACTCAATTTGCTTTTGTGTGTCTGTCACATCAACATGCCATAATTAAGTAGAGAAGAGGGAAAAATTCAGTTTTAAATAAAGATTTAAAAAACCATAATAATAAAAATGTATTGGTATTCAATAGTACAGCTTGTACAGTAATATATACATTTCTGTTGATTGTAAGATGTGTAGCCTCTTGCATATTAAGCTGTAGTTTCTGTGCTTGTCCTGTAGGTGGACCCCAAGCGGCGTCTTACTGTTCGACAGCTGCTGGATCATCCATGGGTGATGAAAGACTTCAACAGCCCTGTAGAGTGGCACAGCAGGCAGCCGGTACACACACACACTGATAAATAAAAACACTGTATTACAGAAAAAGGACCTGAAATACAGTAGTAGCTTTGAACTGTTAATGGACAGTATGCAGCCTGTTTTACTTCAGCCTGTTTCTTTTGATTTCCATTGAGAATGTGATCTGTTTTCTGAGATTGTGTCTCTTGTCACCATTTATGTCCTTTCATCAAATTGGAAATTATTTTTCGAGAATTGCACTTTTAGTATGTTTTGGATTTTGTGTGAACATAACTCTTTCTTTTTTTTTTTCTTTCTTTTTTTATTGTAGCTTGGTTACTTAGATGTGGACTGTATCACTGAGATGGCTGTCAACATGAAGCGTTCAAGGGAGAGCACCACAGCACTGGTCAAGGAGGTGTGTGCCTCTTTGTACTCACATTTGAGTGTTAGCGTTAGTGTTTGTATGCTGATCAGTTTTTGTTTGTTTATGGTGTGTGTGTGTGTGTGTTATGGATGGTGATACCGCAACAACAGAAAATGTTAATTATTTGTAGCTCTTATATTCTGTGCATACAAAATATTTCACGTGCTGTCTATTTGAAATGCAGTCTAATACATTTTAACTCCTGCAGTGGCGGTATGATCAGACCACAGCCACCTACCTGCTGCTGCTGTCAAAGAAGCAGAGGGGCAAACCTGTCCGCCTCCGCCCTGAGCCAACAGTCTTTGAGGACTCCTGCTCTCCACTGCACCAGGACCTACAGGTCAGAATCAGGATTCCAAGTCCCACAGTTCTTTGTTCTTTTTCTGGGCTGCAGTCTGTCTTTACAGCTTCATGTTCACATAGCTCACATAGCAACTGTTTCCCAGTTACACACCTTCTTGTGAATCTTTTGCTCTTGTTTTCCCCATTTCTTATTCTATCTCTCAGACTAGGGACGCCCTTCAGTACAGTGAGGATGAAGATGGCGTGATTATTGGTTCTCTGGACTTATGCTCAGACTACATTGATGACTGCCCGTGGGTTTCAGTTAAACAATATACACCTCAAGGGGTCAGAGGTCAGCCAGATGGAGCCGCAAGCAACAAAGACACGGTACATGAAAGTTGTGACAAATACTGATTTTTGCAACAACCTTACAGATTAGGTTTGGATTAAAATCCTCTTCCTTAGACTTATTACATAACTCTTCCAGAGAAATCTACTGGTATGACATTTATCTTTTCTTTGTATTCCTAAAGAGACTGGCATCTCCATCAGTGGAGAAAAGATGTGCTTACAGCCCGACCCCAGAGAGGGGGCGAGCAACAACACAGCACCACCAGGAGAGGAGGGACCGAGACAAAGAACAAACCAGTGAGAACAAGGAGAACATTGACATGCAGGACAAAGATGTTGAGATATTTGCGTTGCCTCCCCCTCGAACCCCTGTGTCCAGTAAGAAGAATGCACGTCCAAACAAGAATGTGCTGACCACACCCAATCAAAATTCGAACGTCAACAGCGCTAAAACCAAAGCAGTCACACCTAAAGGTAATAGGAGTCTCTTGGTTATTCAGCCAGTTGCAATAATGTGGTGCAGACAATGTGGGTTACAGTCTGTCATACAGTTTATTTGTATACTGTAATTGTTTTTTGTGCCAAACAAGAAGTACATTTTCTATTAGATTATTTGCATTAGCCAACTGCCCCCTCTCCATATTGCTCTCTTTCATTTATCTGTCCCTCACTCAGTCTCATGTAGCTCTCATAATCACGAGTGCCACATCCACATGCCACACATTTGCAAGTAAATTGTCTCCTTGTAATAAACTCATTTATTGGGCCTGTTTTTATCCCAAAGCCACTCATATTTCTATGATTTAGCTGTCACCGTGCCACTGAAAAATGGACACAAATACACTCACTCACATACACACTTATTATCACTGTCAACTCAAGGTGAGGTTATTATCAGGAAGCTAATTCTGTTCACTTATCTACGAATGAAGGACACTAATACGAATGGAAAAAATTCATAATTATTTGTCAAAGTGGATTCTCTGCACAGATGTCCGGCCTCATTAGTTTCTTCTGTAAACTCGGCCACTAGCGTGCTAACACGCTGCAGCTGACCCAGTTGGTGTTAAACCCTTTGGAATCTGGCTCGGTCCTGCTCTTTTTACAGCCTCTTGTTCTCTAAGCTACAGTGCAGACTTGCTGCCTGTGACAGACACACACACACATACATAATGTGTCTGTGTGTGTCTGTCCCCAGGCGTGTGCTGTGACAGGTGTAGCTGTCTCTTTCCTCTGCTCACTGTCCCACGTGGGCTGTAGTGACATGTGTTCTCTTGCCACTAAAGCCTAGCCACTCTCTTTGTGTGTGTGTGTGTGTGTGTGTGTGTGTGTGTGTGTGTGTGTGTGTGTGTGTGTGTGTGTGTGTTTCAGGTTTCATGTCTCGGAGTATACCGAAGCCTTTGTGTTCACAACTTCAATGTCTGCCATGTCTGCATATGAGCTCAGAGCTGCACTGGTCTATTTCTCTTTCAACCCTATCTAGTTTCCCCCTTTAATTTCCTTTTAAAAGGATTTAAGGTTTGAAAAAACTAATTCAAAATTGTCTGGATAGTATTATATAAGATGCAGAGTGATATTTAAATACATATCTGAACCCAAAATATATTTTTTTTCTATTTCAAAAGTTATACAATTCTATCAGAGCAGAACGTCATGTGCAGCTTTGTACGCACGATCATAATTTTGCCAGGCGTATTTGTTGGGCTGCGGATTAGAATACTGCACTGCAGTAACTGATTTATCTGTAGATTATTTTCTTAATTAACTGTTTGTTCTAGAAAACATTTGAAAACAGTGAAAAATGTCCTTTGCAATTTCCAAGATCCCAAAGTGACCTCACAATTGTCTTGTTTTGTCCGACATGCAGTCCAAAACTGAATAATATTAAATTTATTGTCATGTAATGGCTAGTTCACACTACACGACTTTAGCCCCGATTTCCAAGTCCCAGACAACTGAAGTAAACTGTTCAAAGACACGAGACGAGATGCCGTCAGGGACTCTGGAGAAGAGCAACAGCCAATGAGAGCGCAAGACACGCAGTGAGGGGAAAACTTGGAGAGGGGTTGCCCCTGTAGGAGTAGCATTTTCAACACGGAACACTGTTGTTGGACCTATAAACTATAAAGCTGTCATCCGCAGCAGCTCCCTGAACCCAGTCCTGTCATGCATCTCGTTATTTGGGGGACACAATAACACAGTTTCAGTATAAACTGGCATACAAACAAGGTTTTCTAATAACTTTTTAATGCAATTTGTAAAAGAAAAATCCAACACACACACATTGTTAAACACAACGTTTAACATCAGCCCTTGCACAACAGAGCGAGTTGATAGCTACGTATGCTGTCATTTAAAAAAAAAAATTAGCACTCATTTACCTCCAACTCTCTTTGAAGAACATACAGTCCTTGTTGTCCACGCATCCCAATCCATTTTTCTCACCCATCTTCTTTTCTTTTGCTTTGGCGTATTGCTGGAAAGCAAGAAACTAACAACTTTGAGCGCTTGTTTCTGGCAGTCATCCATCTCCGACGCACAACAAATTGTGACCGGCTCATGTGGTGTACATCATTTCCCGTGTCACTTCTCGCGTCCTTTGTCGTGACAAAACGTTGTTTGGAGAGCAGACCGGCTCATCGAGGGGATTCCTCCTCGTCTTGTAGCGTGAACCCCCCAGTTGCTGCCCAACCATGTAGTATGAACCACATTATGACTCTAAAACTCCCGACACAGGACGGCTAGTCATGTATAGTTGTGTAGTGTAGTGTGAACTAGGCTTAAGACCAAGAAAAAGCAGCACTTTACAGTAACGATCATAGAATAGTTGCTGATTAATTGGCTGTGAATCAACTAATTGATCGGTGGACCAGTTGTTACGGCTTTACATTTATGGTATCTTTAGAAATATTTAGATTTTAAGTTATACTTAAACTTTTGTTGGTTTGAACAATGATTAGTTGCACAGTGAGAGTGTCTATTGACTGGTTTGGCAACAGGTTGCAGGTGTTGTATGAGATCAACAAGTCTGTATGTGTATTTTCGCATGTGTTGTAGGTGGAGGCAGTGCCTCTAAGGAGCACAATAAGAAGAGAGTGGCAGAGAACAAGGAGCTTCCAAACGTTGAAATACTGGCCTTCAGTCCTGAGCGAAGGTTAGTGGGCCTGCTGGTTGGATGGACACTGAGGTGGAAGTAGAGGAAAGTAGACTGTTAGCAGCTGAATGGGGTATAAAACTGATGAGGATGGGGCAGAGAGGAGGCTAAAGTTCACAAGTAAGCTGGCCCATGGGCTAAAGAGACCGAACCAAAATTAATAGGTGATAGGTTTGCTAAAAACTAATGATGCTTGACTATACATCCGCAGTCTGATTAGGTCAGTCTGACGAAGATAATTACCTGATATTAAGAACTGGACAGCAATAGTAAACAGCACTTTACCATTTTTTTTATCCTTATAGTGGGTTAGCATAGAGCAGTTTGATCAAATGACCCGTCAAAGTCAATAAACGTGTGACTGTTTGTGCTCCAGGTCTCGGTCTCTGGACATGGCTGTTACAGGAGACAGCGGGAAGAAGAAGAGAGGGGGAAAGATGTTTGGCTCCCTGGAGAGAGGCCTGGATAAGGTGATCACCATGCTCACTCCCAGCAAGAGACGAGCCTTGCGTGACGGCCCGCGCAAGATCAAGGTAGACAGAAGAAACGATACTTGTCACCCGTTCTTTTTTCCCACACAAAATATTGTGCTCTTTACAGCAGGTCTGTGCCTTTTTGTTTTTCCTCCAGGTGCAGTACAACGTTACCCTGACCAGCCAGACCAACCCAGACCAGGTCCTTAACCAGATCCTCTCCATCTTGCCAGAGAAAAAGGTCGATTTCACACAGAAGGGGTAAGAAGATGCGCCTCATCCCCCTTTCTGATCATGCAGCCAGTTCTTTGACCCAATTCTAATCCTTTTCTTTGGCTCTCGTTCAGGTATACCCTAAAATGTCAGACCAGGGGCGACTTTGGGAAGGTTAACATGGTGTTTGAGCTGGAAGTGTGCCTGCTGCAGAGGCCAGAGGTTGTTGGGGTCCGTCGCCAGAGGCTAAAAGGAGACGCCTGGGTCTACAAGCACCTGGTGGAAGACATCCTCTCTGCATCCAGTATCTAAATAAAGCACTTTTCTTGCGAGTCTTTCCTAGTCAGTCAACAAACACACCCTTTTTGCATTTCCGTAACATTTCTATGTCCACGAGTGAAGGATGATTAATACACAGATTCAGACAGGATTGTGTCTTAGCAGAATAATGGCTATTTTTCATATTTAAAAATGTTCTTAGGTCAGCACACAGCACCCAGAGTACATATTACATCAAATTTCTAAGTTTTACACGTCATTGTCCTGTACAGCATGTCTCTCTTCATGTAAAATATTGTACTTTCTTTCCTCATAAGCTGAGTTGAATCTCTGACAGTCGTCTTGAGATGAATTTGTGCGAGTGTGAAATGTAATGTAAATTAAACAAGGCTATTTACAGCACACCTTCTGGCTACTTATTTCCATATTTATGTCTTGATGTTATTCTCCCCTGTAGGTGCTGTACTTGATCGAATAACATAAAGAAACGGAGCATTACTAATTTACTGTCAGTGTTTTTTGATGTACATGTTAACAATCCTTCCATCATGATGTTTTTAGATGGTTGTCTTGTATGAAGTGTCTTTTATGTCTTATTGGTGCTTCAGCCTACTTTTAAATTGTCAGACTGTAAGATTTCTACTGACATGTAAAAGGAGCAAAATAAATGATTTCTGGTCAATTTAATATGCCTGATTTTATGAAGACAGATGATTGAGATCAATTTATTTACTTGTCTGACATCCAGTGTTATCTTTTTATTCATTCAGCAGTTTGATGGAGCAGTGGTGTGTTTTACACTCTGTCATCATCCTTCTGTTCTTCTAGGCTTCACTCTTCTTATGTACAAGACTTGATGGTGATCGTCTAGCTTGGTGACAGCATTTCTCAGTTAACATTCTCCAACAATAAAACTAATGCTGAAAGGTGTCAAATGTTTTCACTTTGGATTCTTAGTTTCAAGTTGCACTCACATGATAAACAGACTGTTTTGATAGAAGATGTTTACTCATAATGGCAAGTGTTTTTACAGCATTGATATGCGGTATAGTAACGCACATACCTGCAGTAAAGCCGAAACTCATTTAAGAATATTTTATCTCTTAAAATGCATGTTTTGGTCATTAAACCACAGACATTTCTGCTCTGATCTCAAGAAAATTTGTAACTACAATAAAGTATAGTGATAAGCTTTGCAGCTCAAACTGATGGATGATCGTTATAATGGCAAAAATGACTGTAGGTGTGTGATGGTTAAGACTAACTGAATGTAAATAATGATCATTGCCTAAAACATCTGAACGGGGTAAAGCAGAAGAGTCTGAAATATTCTCCCTCCTACCAATTCTTAGTCACATCGCGCAGCAGCTGATTGGCATTTATTTGTGGCAGGTTCTCCTTGGCGTCTCAGCAGGGAGGGGAAGGGTAATGGCAGGTTGAGAGGATGATAAAGGGGGTTTAACCTTAATGGAGCCTCAGAGCGGGTGGGTGGTGGGGATGATGATATAAGACAGGGGTGAAGGTTGGAGTTGGAGAGATTTAAATAAAAAAATCTCTGCAGCCCCGTATTCTCCATATTATTCCAGTGGTGGTAATGGCTCCTGCTGGGCTGAGGTTGGAGGATCAGAGCTGTGTGCGTGTGTGTGTCTGTGTGTGTGTGGTGTGGGCAACAGCTGGACTAAAAGCCAGCTGTCACCTTTCTCCCATATAGAGACACTTCCCCCTCTTTTCTGTCTGTTCTCCATTTTGTCCTGCTCAACAGAGTCACTATTAACCAGATACTTGCAAGCTTTCTTGAGCTTTTTTAACAAAATGAGTTGTGAAATGATTCCTGTCATTGTCCCTCCACTCAAACAGGTGGCGCTAAAAAATCCCTAAACTTGACCTGTGGAGTTCAATCCAGTCTGGTTTAAAACTAGAGCAGGAGAGTGGCATGTCTTGTGCAATGTCTTGAGGAGGATTAGCGAATTAAATCTGAGAAATTCAGCAGAATTTAAGCAGTTTGAAACCTCAGTGTGACCTCTACTGTGTCAGGAGCCGTAGTGAGCTGACACACAGTGCATCAGATTTGGTAAGTAGACTTGAAAATGTGTGATAAACTGCCATCATCAAGGTATTAACACGTGAAGTCGCTGTCATTGAACTGTGTGTGAATGCTTGAACAGATTAGAACAGCTCTGCGTTTAACTGTTTTGTTGTTTTTAGGCTCGTGAGTGCGAAGGTGTGTGGGAGAAATGAGGCTTCTGCTGGCAATTGCTCTCATTTTTCTTTTCCTATGTGAGTTTATGTTTCTTGAGAATGCTATTACACCGTTATGGTCCAACAATCTTGCTGGGTTTTTTTTTTTTTTTTTTTTGTGAGGCAGCTGCATGACACATTCATTTCTTTTTGTTCATCTGTCTGCATATCTGTACGTTGCTTATTTTTCAGGGCTTCACAAGGCTCAGACGTCTAATGACACCTCAAGTGAAATTCCTTGTGAGGTGGGTTGATGCAAATAAGTGAAGAAATTAGGTTCCCAGGTCAAAAGATTGATAACTCTGGATAAATAGTAATGATACATGTCCCTGTCTGCTAAATTGGTGATCTTATGTAAGCCAACATGTTTGGGAACCACAGCCGTAATGGACACCACTTTCTTTTTCTAAGCATATCAAATTTCCATGTTGTATTTTTATCTTTTAGGCAGTATCCATGAGTGAGGCGGCAGTGTCTCTCCTGTTGTTTCCTCTGTCTTTGTACTCCTGGCTCACCTCCACACTGCTCAGACTCATCCTGTCCGTCCCGGCTCTTGTCCTCAGCTCCCTCTATCACTCGTTGCTGCTGCTCCTGGCTTGGCCTTGGTGCGTTGTCAGCGTTGGTGTCTCTCTGCTGCTGACGTGTCTCCACGTAGCCCTGTACCTGATTCACTTGGCGCTGGTGGTGTGCGTTGTGGCCATTTTGATGCCCATGCAGCACAAAATGGCTGACGGTGACACCGCCGAGGACAAAGTGCTGTACCAGCGGAAGAAACTGGAGATGATTCACACTAAAACCAGGCTGAGAGTTTTTGGTTGTAGAGTAATGCAGCGAGGCTGAATCCGGCTGTAAAACTATCTCACTGTGTGTTTCTTTGAGTAAAAATCCACCTCAGTTTGTTAAGACCTGTGTTTACCTTCATTTGTTTAATGAACATACAACTGCAGTTGATTTTTTTTTTTACACAGAGATTTCGTCTATAAATTGGCTTTGGGACACTTTGTAGAGAGCAATAGGAAAAAGCACTGATTAGTGTATGTCCTCGTGATCTAAATGAGGGTGAAAATATGTCTGCTTGTTGCTCCTTTAACAGCCTGCCGTTGTCCGCTTATCTATCTCTCTCATTTTCTCTCTCCTCATCTTTAAATGTGGCCCCCCAATTATCTATGGATTGTTGTGCTGTTTTCTTCCCTTCTGCAGATGTTATCATTAGACATGTCTGTCAAATGGAGATGAGCGGATAAGAAAAGAAGAGAGAAGAATAAGAGAATATTTTCTGCATTCATTGTGCCTTTAAATGTATTTATACAGTGCAGTCCAACAGCGCCAGGCATGCAAACCATATTCTTGAAAAACACTAATAAAGGGAGTTAACAAGGAGAGAAACTACATGTGGTAGCGGCGCCGAGCCAAGACAGCGAATGCTTGGCCAACCAGTAAACAGTGTGTGCTGACACGCTGTGGCTCTCACATCTTAGAGAAGCATTAAAAATTGCATTTCATCAAAACTATTAACACTCCAGCTTGAGGATGTAGCCATAAAAAGTAATGGGTGAACTTTCTGTGCTGTTGTGAATGTGTGTGAAAGAGACAGACAGAGAGACAGGGGAAATGAGGCTGGATCATAGAGATTTATTACATGGCCGTGGCATCCTAATTAGCATAAAGACTGGACCGGCCCACTCAAGCAGAGAATTAAAAACCTTAATTGTGCTGTCAGCCTTCCTCTCTCTTTCTCACTGTTGACTCTACTTCATTTTACTCGCATTCGTCTCCGCCCGCTCTCCTCGCCCTCTCCTCTCTGCTTATGAAGTAGTCTCCGTCCATGCTGTTTAATTGTTAGTGATAAATGGGAAGCGGGATGTTTGTAATTGTCTCAGAGATGGGGAGAGTGCGACAGAGATCGTCTGGAGGAAAAAGAGGGGGGAGGACAGGGAGAGTTTCCTATTTTAAAAGAATGGAGCGAGGAAGCCATTTATCAAATGTTTGTTTGAAGGAGGAAAAATGAACCATGCAGATACAGGCGAGGAAGCGTTAGTGGGATTTTTTTTTGCCAAGCCAGACTGGGCTTCCATGGGCAAAGTTTTCCAGTGTAATACAATGTTTACATCATGTGTGATGGATGGGACAGGTTTTATCCTTTTATCAGACCACTATATTAATTAAATTTAGGTTTATTACCCCTAATCAATGGACTTCAGATGATGTGATGCTTCCATTTTTTGTGTTTGGTCGTCAGATCCTTGTGTACACCTTTGTTCTTTTTGAAAAAAGTTGAGACGCTGTGTGAATAGTAAAAAGAGAATGCAATCATTTGCAAGTGAACATTGTTTACCAACAATCATGTGCCTTGTTATCAACCTATGGTCTTATTTAAAAGAAATATTTTAGATGACCGAGTGTGGTGCCTTCTTTGTATTCCCTTAACACACAAATCACTAGCTTAAAAAAATTGCCATTAAATTTTGCGAAACATATTGTGGTAAGTTAAGTTGCTAAATGCCAACTGTAAACCCAACTTACGTCAAAATCCTTCAAAGTCATCCTTCAAGTCAAATGGCACAGCCTGTACTATTAATATAAAACAAACTATACAGTATATAAGTAAGGCCATTGGTAAGGAGATTGGAGATCACTATCCTGTCAGACTACAGAAACACTACTACAAACTTTACGGCTCACAGACCAGAAGAGACGATTTGTTGTTTATGAGCATCATTGATCTGCTCTTCTCTTTTTTACTGTCTGTGGTTGGAAGCAGGGGGATATGTTTCTTTAGATAATTTCAATATTTTGTGCGCTTGACCGAACTGGTATTGTGCAAATAAGTGGTGTGTTTCTTTCACTGTCTTCCAAAACAAATGCTCGCGCTTGACAAATTCTTTATGACAGTAAGGAGTACTGCTTGTGTCCACAGGCGTCGCAACACAAACTAAAAGTGTTCCTCTGAGGAGTTTTAGTGATATTGTAAACATTATAGGGAATACATTTGGCAAGTGCTTTTACTTTCATACTCTCAGTGTATTTAAAAACAAGTACTTACTTACTTTTACTCAAGTAGAAAGGTTAATGCAGCACTTTTACTAGAGTACATTTTTTCCTTTTATTTGTACTTTTACTTTAAGGATTTGAGTACTTCCTCCACCACAGGATTGTATGAATAATTTCTAAATTTGATGTATTGGTGCAGAAAAAAAACAAACCTGTTAGTCATTATGGCGACTGGAAAGCTGATGTGAATGCGAGACAGAGGTCTGAAACCGATACTGACTGTGACTCTGTTGTGACATGAGGAGGTGATTGTTAAAAGCCAGGGAGTTCAGGAAAAGTCTGGAATGAAAAGGTTAAAGAGGGTGTAAACTTAGTCAAGTTTTTGTACTGCAAAGAGTTTTTATCTTTGCATTTGAATGTTATAACTCATGGGTTTGGCTTTTCAGCTGGTGTAAGGCCTCAAAAGAAAGACACAAACTCTTACACCTGTCAAGCTTCTCTTAGCAAGCTAACTGCAAGCTAAATAGATGACGACAGACTGATTAACTTGCTTATGTATGGCCTACCTTAGTCCAATATCTGTATCCTGTTTTTTTAGGGATGTGACAGTGAATGAAAGGAAAGATTTTGCACTGCCACACTGTGTCCAGAGATCACCCTTAGCCATATATAAAAGTTAGATACACAAATCTTCAACCACATAATCAAAGGGGCATTGTTTCTCCGAAAGGGGAGGGGATGTCTTTTTGCTTGAAATGTGGTAATATTTGTTTAAAACACTGAAGTTCCCCTAACCTTTACCACTTCAACACACAAGCCAAACCAAAGTTATTATGACTGGTTAGACGCTTGACCTCAACTGCACCAAAAATCTCTCAAGGAAGTTTTCAAAGGAAACAGCAGCAACACGTACAGAAAATAAAAAATAAGGGTTTGAAAAAGTAATCTCTTGAAAATACAGTCCAAAAACAGTAAAGACCGAAAGCAGCAGTACATCAGGGATGCCTGTACATCAGTACATTTATTGATACATAAAAAATGCCACCAGCACCAATCGTGTTTGCTCAGCTTAAGGGACAAAAGAGCTAACAGGACTAACAGAATAATAAACAGTAAGAAGAGAGGAAGAAGATGAGGAGGAGGAGGAGGGGAGGGGGGATCGTTTGGCGAGGGTCAGTCCTGTTTGTGCGTCTCTGCTGTCAAAGCCTCTCCTGCAGCAGCAGACGAGGTTAAGACTTAAGAGGCCAGCCCCTCTTGCACTGCCTCTCCCTCAGCACTGACAGCTCGCCCCCTCACACACACACACACACACACACAGAGCAACAGTACTCCCAGCATGCATTGTCTTAAACTTTACTTTTACCCCAATGCTCCAACCTTCCTTTTAATCTGCCCTTCCTCTCGATCTCCTCTTCACCCTCTCTGTCTCTTGCTCTCCCCTTGCTTCGGTTTCTCTCATTGTTTTTCTGTTTCTATCTTTCTTCTTCTTCTCTCTCTCTAATTGGTCTCTGCTAGGTTAGCTTGGACAGGCCTATTCATCATAGCACTATCCTCAGAGACAAACCCTCAGGGAGCGAGGTGGAGATAGACGGAGTCAGACGGGAGGGCAAGAGGGTCTGCCGCTTGTCAACGTACTCCTCTCCCCCTTTTTTCCCTCCTTTCTCTCTTTTCCTCCTCCCTTCTTTCTCTGTTCAGTTCGTAGATGTCAGTTTTGCAGGAGGATGAGGGGGTGAGGGAGGGAGGGAAGGAATGTAGACGCATTAGTTAGGCTATTAGTTCAACAAGGCGCTTCCATGCCTGTCAATGGTCCACACGCTCACACACATGTACACCCACATGCTGCACTCACATCTGACATTTGTTACATGTAGTATCTGTGTGAGAGAGTGATCGTGAGTGACGGGCTGAGGGTGAATTTTTTTTTTTACATGGAAGTACGTGTCTCGTCATTTCTGGTGTTCATGGCGCTTTAATGACTGAAAAACAACACATAAGCACTTTGTACAAGCCCCGCTCATCTTTACCACAGTCGGTGTGTAATCATCATCTCTGTGACTTCGGTGTGCGTGTGTGTGTAAACATGGACGCTGTTGTAAAGGGCAATGAGAGGCATGTAAAGGCTCATTCTGTGAAGTCCAAATGTCTCCTTTGATAAGGTCAAACCACATTTTTTTCACTGTAAGTCTGTCAGAGAATTTCTGCTCATTTGATGAGCGAGCGCTCAGGCCAGCCCGAGGACTGGCTTGCTTCCCTCCAACTGTGAATTTTCAACAGACATGCTTGAGTAGCACAGCGATAACATTAAATGACGAAAGGTTATGATGGAAAAAGGTGGCATCACAAGTAGTGATTGATAAGTTTGTGGCCCAATTTAAAAAGAAAAAATTTTAGTAAACCTAGCACATTTATTCATCCAGATCGTCCTCTCCTACTGTTAAACCCTAAGACGAGAGATCATGGGGTATACAGTTCACTTCTTTGTGGAAGACCTCCAGAGAGTGGTCTGCAGCAGCAATGAAGTCATCATAGCTGTCAAAATGGTGACCACTGGGCTCCTCCTTCATCTTGGGGAGGAGGTAGCCTGGGCTTAATGTGTCAAATCTGGTGAATACTTTGGAGGTTTGACTTGTTCAAACTCGCATTGCTGGTTGACTGTGTGAAGGCTGATGATGTCCTTTTTCTCAGTGAAAACTGACTTGCAATATTCAATCATCCGAAACACAAACACAGAAGAAAACTTTGCACTTCTATTTTAGGAGGCAGGTATGTAGAAGAGGGGTGATTAGATCCAAAAATAATCAAAAAGAATCCTGCACGCTGTCTGACCTGCAATTAGTTTTGTTTTTGTTTTGTTTTTTCCTGATTTTGCCTGATGAAGGTCTAGTATCGAAATATCACAACAGAAATTACTCACTGCAAGTTGGACTCTGTGCGTTTTCTTTGTTTTTTTTCTCCTAATTACCCAAATCAGAAATACCACAAAATGTAGAAACTTTAAACTTTCTACGTAATCACGTAATGTGTTGAACTGCACTTGCATGCACAAACTAACTTATCACACAACTCTTTTAAGTCAAGTTCTGGTTCTGGATCTTATTCATTTTTATCATCATTTCTGTTATGAAAATATTGTATCCTCCAAAGTTATTTCTAAGATCTCGTAACACAGTGAAGTCAGGCAGGACGAGAAACATGAGCATTGAGCGGTTTTTCCTAATATCTAAAATATTTTTTGTGAGGTAAAACAAAATTGGAGTCTGGCTCAACTATTGATTGTATAGGCCGGTATCCTTGGAGTAGGACATTCCCACCATATTGGACAACTTTGGACATTATTAATGACTTTCAGTACTATTGATAAGCATCAGCATGGGAGGTAGTGTCTCCCTGATGTAGTGAGACAGAGGACAGTGTGGGAAATGTAGCATGTCTGACTTATCCAGAAAACTAGAGTTAGCGGCATAAACCTGCAATTAACCTTCACCTTTTTATTAACCAGAACCACATCCTAACACTAACACTAACTCCAAGCCTGACCAGATTTCACTTGCTAAACCACTGACCATAACACAGCTGCCATGCACAAATATTTTAGGAAGAATTTTTTTTTTTTTTACGTGCCATTTGGTGTTGCAGAAATATCCAATATTGGCATTCTTGTCAGGTGATGTGGTTGTTAAAACCTGTATGATGAGGTGGGACAGAGTCATTGTTTTGCAAGTCCCAAGTAACTTTCAAGTCTTTGCTGTCAAGTCTCGAGTCAAGTCCAAAGTAGTAAACTTCCGAATTTCAAGTCCTAAACAAGTCATTAGAACTCTTCTAATCCATTAAATTTACATAAATTATGAATGCTTTTTGAAATTTAGGTTCACTTCTTAAAATATCATTAAGACAAAAGACAACATAACCCACTTCTTAATGGTTTATGCTTTAACTTGACTGGATGTTGTCAGATGCTTCAAACAAAGTAGATGGGAAAAAAGTTTGGGAAAAAGTTTCGACTTGCTGACAATGAAAAGCATTAACATTATTGATATTGATTATTAATTCAGGAAATGAAGGGACATATATTGATTCATGGCAAACTTTTTAAATAACTTACATTTAAATCTCAGGTATTTTCAAGTCAAAAGGCTCAAGTCCAACTGAAGTCATGAGTCACTTGTGTCAAAATCCAAGTCACGTTGAAAGTATTTTATCATACTGTCAAGTCGGGTCTAAAGTCATCATACTTGTGACTCGAGTCTGACTCGAGTCCAAGTCATGAGACTCAAATCCACACCTCTGGTATTTTTTAGTGCCTGTTGCCACCTTCCCAGATCCCAGCAATGAACTTGGTGATTACAGTTTTATGGGAATGTTGGTCCATGTGTAATTAGTCATAATAAAGCTACAGTATGTTAAAAGCAAATAATAAAATATAACATTTACTCGCCTAGTTGCACATTAGCAATATTTACATCAAAACACATACATGATTACAGGAGTATGCACATGTGGAGATAAATAGTACAGGGCACAAAGAGAGCAAAGATGGCAGAGAGAGTGGGAATGTAAACGTATCATCTGTCATGAATATGCAACATGTGTACTTGCACACACTGTGCTCCTTCCTTTTCTTTGTATGTTTTGTCAGTTTCTTTCTTCCTTCTCCCGTTTGACTCAAAGGCCTTGCTCTCTCACTTCTACGATCTGTTCAGCATCTTTTCCTTTTATTCCCTTCCCTCTCCTGCACGAGCCCCTCTTCACTAATCAGCTGAGGCCCAATTATGCTCAGTTGGCCCCACACCTCCTCCCTACAGGGGCTCTGGAGGGCCAAAAAATACTGATGCTGACTGACGTTAATTTGCATGACTTCTTGGCCTCCGTAAGTACCACTGTTGTCTGTCTCCTGCTCTTGTATAGGAAGCCAAAGGAGGAAGAAGAGGAGAGGAGGAGGGGGAAGAACATGTCAGTACCTAGTCATGTTATGTAATGTGGAGCAAGAGCAGAAGGGCAAAGAGGCCAGAGGGTGTGGCACTGCTTTCTAACTAACTGAACGCTGTCAAGCCCTCATTTTCAGGCAGACGTTGATCTGACAGATCAGCCTCGCACCTGTCAGACAAACGTTGTTGCTAACAGCAAATGCTTCGTCACATTTCAGTAATTTTCTATCATAGTTTCGATTTTTTAATCATAGTACAAAATTCTGTCAAAATCTTTCCATACCTTAATCTAATTGTGTCTCTGTCAAATGTATCATAAACACAGAAGGAGATTTTTATATTAAGGTTTCTGGATGTTCATACTGACAATATGACTTTTTGTTTTTGGTCATTTAATTAATAGTATATTTGTTTGGTGATAAGCACCACCCGAGCATAATACAAACTGAGAGGGGCCTTGACACCCTTTCTTGTCCGTGTCACAATCTAATTTTAATCACTCAGGTCTTAATATTGTAAGAGGCAAATTTAAAAAGAAAGTCCAAATTGAAACGGCAGAGGCTGACATATCGTGACATTCAGTCTCTCGTGTGAGTAAAGCTCCAAAAACCTGCAAATCCCAAAATGCAGTTCAATAGCATCTTGCTAAACACCAATGTCTTGCCAACTCTGACACCACCCCTTTGGCAAACCTCCCACCAAAGCTACAGAGGATATTTCACAGTCCATGCATTATCTTCCCTGACTGACTTTGACTAAAATTGTATGAACAGTTTTAAATGAAATTTTTAAAAACATGCCGACAGTGTAAGCGCGGGGAATGACAGTATGTAAGCGTAGGACTGCTGGTTATTTTCTGAGGCTCTAGGGATAAAATGGGCGTAGGAAACATATATGGAGGGGTTCACTAGAGGCTACAACTTATTTGACTCAGTGATTGTTAACTTTTACTTAGGTGGTAACTTTGCTCTTAAACAGTAAATTTTTACTATAAGATGCATTCTTATACAACCTTACAGGGCTCTCTTTAGTTGGCAAGCAACCAAAGCAAGCCTGGACACACAAACACACACACATGCACACACAAAAGCGTGCTGTGCTGTTCTGGTGTCCTGGGCAGGCACCCAAGCTGGGTTTGTGCTGTTTTCTGTGTGTGTGGCGTGTTGTCGCCATGTCGTGGCTTGTGTCCTATTATCACCCCTTTCCTCCTCATCCACCTCCTCCCCTCTACACAAACACACACACATACACACAGCGCTGCCCCCTCCTGGACTCGGCCAGCAGCCAAGACTGCAGCACTGGGACACTTGATTCAACCAGAGAGGTGGGATGAGGAGAGGGAGGGGTTTGGTTTTAGCTGTGTGTCCCTCCCCCAAATACATACACACACATGCACACACACCTCTGGACACACCCTGAGATGAGATCCGTGTCCCCATAATGAAAGCTGCTCTGTGGGGTCACGTTGAGACAAACTCAACCTCCTGCTCATGAAGCCACTGGTTGTCCAGACAGATGCTAAATGTTGAGGAATGTGGCATTTCAAACAGCAGTGTGTGTGTGGGTGCATTTTTGAATCCATCAAAATCACATGTAGATCTACAGCTAAGGAGTGACACAGAAGCTTTAACTTCCAAAAAATTATTTTTTATTCTGAAGGACCAATAAAATTATGGCAAATATTTACAAATAATTACTTCTTAGCTTCACATTACAGGTACATAAATGGGATAATTCACCAACAACAGTCACTCAGGTGGACGGATGGACAGGTACACTGACTGAGTATGGAGAGATGCATCAAGCAAACTGCAATTTAATATTTCACAGTAAACTCAAAACCAGGAAATAAAATAGCAATAATATTAACAATAGAAATATGAAAAATAAACATCAAATTTACCATTTATTTCCAGTTTTCTGAACAAAATTGGTCACGATTCAGGAACATAAAAAAATAAAATAAAGGAGAGAAATCAAGTGATATGATATCTTTGGCAAATTCGCACTGCAGTAAAATACATTCAAATATTAAGACAACACACAACACACAAAGAGAAAAAACACCAAGTCTCGTTTGCAACTACTAGAAAATTGAATAAAAAACATACACATTTTCTTAAAGAAGCATTTCTTTTTACTTTTTTTTAAATCCTCCCCTCCAGAATATTTGAAGGCATTTCTTATCTTCATTTTGTGTTTGTATCTGTAAGTCTTTTCTGCTATTTTATATGTTTTTTTTTTGTACAAGAATCTATCATTTAAAACAGGCATCACAGGCTTTGGTTAATGTTACAGATATGTTTTCTTTTTGTTTTGATTTTGAAGAATAGAGCAAGCTGAATCGTTAAAACCTAATTTCGTCTTTGCATTCTGGTGTATTTCCTTCTGTCTTTTGTTTGTGAATTTTTTACCAAAACATTACAGATATAAAGATCTCTTTAACACCCCAGATAGGAAGCCATGGACACAAAAAAACTCCAGATTGTTACACGAAAGGCCACAGTAAGGTGAAAAATCATGTTATCTATTTTTTTTGATTGAAACATCTGCTTAAAAAGCACAGTTGATTTTTGTAGTCTGAGTCCTGTGTATTTCTCCTCTTCCACAGTTGAATAATAATATTAAGATGTACAGAACACTGTAACACTTCGGTATGAGATCTGTCCAGAGCCTAGTTATATCAGCAAGCATGAAACAGATTGTGCCACTAATTGCTGTCAAGATGTGATGCTGAAATCCCCTCAGGTTTTACGAAGGCAGTAGCCATCTTCATGGATTCATATTGAGATACAGTCAGGCGGTGCACACTCCGTGAGAAATCATAATAAAGGAAAAAAACTCATTTGCATTTATTTCAGTTTCCTATTTGATTTGGGGCTGGGATAAAAAATTCAGGATGCAATTGTATTTTCATGGACAGTAAACTGTAGCAGAGCTGGAAATTACACATCTTTGCTTGATCTGAACCTAGCGGATTTCTTGTGTTTTAAATGCCCATAGATACATGAAGAGAAAGCAGAATATGTGATTTGATCTCCGAAATATCCGTGGCCAAATAAAGATATCAGCAGCAATATTGCCATTGAAATGACCTCGCTTTGGCACAAAACACCACTGCTTCATTCCTATGCAGAATTTCTGACAGGACAGTGAGCATCACGTCTGAATAGTCAAAGAGAAAAGTAAGAAAGGAGAGCAAAAAAAGGATTAATAGGGCTGTCTGAAGAAAGAAGGAGGACTTTTGGAGTAAGGTCACAGGCCTGAAATCAACAGAATAGTTTTAATATTCCTAATCCTGGTGGTGTGGCAGTGCTACAGGAGTGGAGGAGAGGAGAGAGGGGGAAAGATGAGTGCTTGAGATATGATGAGATTAGGGCTGAGGGAGGGGGAGAAAAAAGACGGGATGAGCTTCTGATGGCACAGCAGGTTTGGCCTCCCCTGGGGAACATAGGGGCATGAGAGGAGGGGCGATCACCACCCCGCAAAGGACAAAGGAAGGGAGAGAGTGTGTGTCTGTACTTATATTTATGTGTGTGTGTGTGTGGCCTCTGTCCGCCATGCTTGTTACAGTACCACCCACAATGACAGTTCTCCCTCACCGCTGCAGTCAATGTCATGGCTGCCAATCGAAACAACTGTGGGCCAATGAGAACCCATTATCTCCCCATGTGGACCAATTAGGTCAAAGCAATGGCAAGGCAAGCTGTGTCACTATGAGATGCATAGTTAACAAATAATCCTGTTACTGTATCACTGGATTCTTGGCTACGTCGGAGAACGGGCGTTGAATTGGTCTGGTCTGGTGGAGGCACGACTGGATTCACCTCCTCAAGGAGAACGACTCAGATCGATATTTTGTCATGTTTACAGTAGTCAAGTGTGGGTGCGAGTGTGTGTTTGTGAAAAAAGGGAGTAATTCATTTATAAGACGCTCCAGTTGAATAAAAAAAAGCAATACTAACAAACAGACTTGTAATATGTCTGTCGCTTGCTTGGCTCTTTTGAATATTTTGTGCCTTTTTTTCAGTGTGCACTATAAGTCACAACAGTGGTTCCTGATCCAGGGCCGTATATCATGTAACACGCAGCCGCGAATGGATGTATCCCAGAACATAGACATTACAGTCAGAAATCTGCTCATAAAATTTGCTGCTCAGTAAATGGAAGGAAATCCTCTGATCAAGTCTACAGTCATACCAGTGGCACTGTGACTTTGTGTTTAATCTGTATATTGCTTTACCACGTTGGACGCCAAGAAAACTGGCAACCACTTTGTGGAAGCTAATGTGGTGCCAAGCAAAGAACAAAGAACGGAACCGTATTAGTTTAGCACAAACTTAAGTGTCTGACAGATTAAAAATTTGATCTAATGATAAGGCGAAGTGACGAGTCAGAGATCATCAAAGTTATTTTAATTTATCCCTAATAGGATCAGAAGAACGTGTGTAACAAATTTTTTCTAAAAGCTGTTCAGACATTTGACTCAAAACCACATGTGAACCTCATGGTAGCACTACAGGAAAAAGTCAGTTGATCACCAAAGCCATTAGGATACATTGTCTGGGAACAGTAATTGTTTTGGTCAAACGTCAATGTAGTAGCTGTTAGATAAGTAAAAAATAAATGATCTGATGGTGGCACCAGAAAAGAAGACAGGGATCACCAAAGTCATTAAGTGTCATCCTTTTGGGGCCCATGCATGTTTATACCAAATTGTATGGCAATTTGTAAAATGCTTGGATTGCTAAAAACATAATTTATCCCATCGAAGAGAGGACTGCTCAATTAAAATCATTCCATGCAGGACTTCTTTCCAGTGTTGCCAAACAGGCACCATACTAGTTTTAGGGACTTTTCAGCCTCTCTCAGTAAATTTATTGCTGAAAAGTGATTAGGGAATGTAAGAAACACTTTGAAACATATTATGTTGTATTTCATTCCTGTGAATTCTGCTCAGACTAATGCAGTCCAAAGCTCCTCTGCCAACAGCACATCCAATACGCGTGGCACGTGGGTCGGAGTCGCACTTTTCGCAACTTTTGGAGCCAGTGCTGACAGCTTTCATTGGCGCAGACGTGGCAAAGCTTCTCCCTCAACTTGGGTGCTGCTCCACAGCAGAGCGCTCTTTGTTGTCACTGGTGGCTTGAAGCTTTATTGCAGCATTACCAGTGTTTTAAACTGTAATCTCATTTGTACAGCTTCAGGCTACCAGTTGCAGAGCTGACTGCGCCGTCTTTGCTTTTACATGAATTATACTGACGTGACAAAATAGACTTGTCTTTAGCTTTTTGTTACTCTCAGCCGCCTGACGTCATTTATAGATCACTTGTCATTTTTACACATTTTATAAGTGAGTCTGTGACAAAAATGTCCAAGTTCTGGGACATATTGATGCTGAGCGGTGATGTGTAAGTTTATAATGCTGGATCAGGGATAGGTCCTGTTTTTAAAGGTGGGATGTCACAGTTGGTACAGTATATTAATTATTATCTGAAGCTGGTATTGAAATTGCTAACTACTGCTTATTTGTGGAAGGCTCTCTATAATCTACAACCCTGTGTTCGCATGGCAAATAGGCAGAGCTTTGTCTAAGGAGTTGCAGGGAGGAACGCTGTATCTTGTTTTAGTGATGCGTGATCAGTCAGGGGGGTATTGACATATAAAACTAAAGGCACTGTCCTTGTTTTCAGCTGGTGTGGTTCAGGTTCAATAATGCCTCAGAAAGATCAAGAGAAAAGACAGAAATAAGGAAAGACTCCTGCTGTGTTGCACATCGACAGCACAGCGGGCGAGCCATCATAAGAATCGTCTTTAGAGTTGTGAGCACACAACATTTAAGGACTACAAATGTAAATTGATCACTCTATTACTATTTCAAAACCCAGAAACATCAAAGATTGAGAAACTAACAGCTTTGTTCATTGTTTATAGGTATATGTTAATATAGCTCTATTTTATGTCTCACACTGCAGATTTGGTGCCTCCAATCTGTTAGGTAGTAAAACTACACAGTAGCAATGAAACGCTACAGTCAGCCACACAAACCCCAAACAAACAAACAACCAAACAAAATATGTAAACACTCGCAGACGATGGCTAAAACAACACCACGTACCTCTTAATCTTTTTGTCATAAAGAAAGCTTCATCACTAAAATCTAAATTCAAATGTGAATAATTGAAATTGCTATTGACATTTTGACTTCTCTTCTCGTTCACTGATTACTGTACAAATCTGGCATGGACAGAAGTGATAC
>JAPZDX010000019.1:14174469-14184980 GCA_029783625.1 Naso annulatus | reverse complement strand
CAACATCGCATAGTTTAGATTATTCTCATGTAACATGATTATGGTGATATAATTGGCATTGCATTCCTTTGAACATACTGTTGGTATATTTAAAGAAGTGAATGACTAATGTAGCTAAATTTACGCATACCTGCGATTAACTGAAAGTGAGTGCGCTTGTTTGTTTGTATTTATGTCGCATGCAGGGTATATGTGTAGTCCTTCTGTATTGGACAAGGATGGAGTGAGTGCTGCGGCCATAGCAGGAGAGATGATTTGCTATCTGAACACGAAAAAAACAAGCCTTTCTCAACAACTCACTTCCATTTATGAGGAGTAAGAAACAGACACTGTTACACTCATCTGGCTTTGATTTCTAAGACTAAGATTTAAAAACTGTGGACTCTGACTCTGTCCATCTTTACTCCTCATCGGCAGATATGGCTATCACATGAGTAAGAACTCCTATTTCATCTGCCATGACCAGGATGTGATCAGCAGCTTGTTCGAGCGGCTGCGTAATTACAGTGGCCAGAAGGACTCTTATCCTACCGAATGTGGCCGCTTCTCCATCTCTGCCGTACGAGACTTGACCACAGGCTTTGACAGCAACCAGCCCAATAACAAAGCTGTAAGTGTAACACTTGCGGGGCTCTTAAGAGCGTAAAACGCCTAGTTTCCACACAGATTTATTTTGTGTCTGTAAATATGTATAATATACAGAGTACGCTGATGCAAGGATATGCCGTTCTTTGTGGATGGAAAGAAACATCACAACAGGGTGTGAGCCCAGTTTTTTGAATGAGTTTGTTATAAGATATCTGAACCACAATGCAAGTAATTAATGTTACACAGCTGAATGCTACCAGTGTTAGCTTACTATACTGTCATTTCTTAGTTGATTTTTTTTTTTTTGTTAGGGTTACAATTTCTGTTGCATGTGGTCAACAGCCAAATTCTGGTCTGACAAAAAAATAATAAAAAAAAAAAATCTGAAAATTTATTGTTGCAAAAATAGAACACAGAAATGAATATGTGAGCTTTTTTTCTTGTGTTATATGCAAATGTGTAAATATAGAACGTTTTTTTAAGCCCTTTAGTTGTCATTCTGAACAGAAGTTTATTTTAGATCTTTTTGTTCACCAGTCGATTGCACAATCCCTTTTTCTGTCCCAGGTTCTTCCCACCTCCAGGTCCAGTCAGATGATCACCTTCACCTTTTCAAACGGGGGTGTCGCCACCATGAGGACCAGTGGCACTGAGCCAAAAATCAAATACTACACTGAGCTCTGTGCTGCTCCTGGTAACAGGTGGGTCACTGTAAAACCAGTCCACAAAGTAAAAAGAGGCTACAGCTAATGATTATTTTAATTGTTGATTAATTTTTCATGCCATAAAATGTAATAGTAAACCTACAACATCTTAAAACCCAAATTGGCGGCTTTACATGTCTTGTTCAGTCGAACTTACCGTCCAAAACCGTAAAATAGTTTAATATGGTCTGAAGAAAGGTGAACACAACATATCCTCACCTTAGTGAGGCTGAAGCAGATCTGTTTTGTTTCAGCGAACACATAACATCATTGTATCTTTTAATTTGTTTGCTTTCTTCTCCATCTCTTTGGGTCTCTAACAGTGACATGACACAGCTGAAGAAGGAACTGGATGACTTGGTTGATGCCATCATTGAAAACTTCTTCGAACCAAAGAAGAATAAGTTGCAGCCCAAGCCAGAGTAGCAAAGAAAAGACATGCGATCACATACAGGACCAGTTGTGACTAATATCACTGACCAGCATTTCACTCAATGTCTTAATTACTCTTGAAGGGATTCTTGATTATAAAGGACCAGTGGTTGGGATCCAGTGGCATCTAGTGGTGAGGTTGCAAACTGCAACTAAGTGCATACTCTTCCCCTCACCGCTCCCTTTCTTTCCAAGCAAGGAGGAGAACCTTCAGTTCCCTTACTTGAGTGTAAAAACACAAAAGGCCCTCTCTAAAGCCACTTAGCACTTTGTCCATTCAGGGCTACCGTAGGGCTCTATTATATTATATTCCATTTCTGCCAGTAGATCCCCGATATCCTACACACTGGTCCTTTATAATTTTGCTACTTTTTTTGCCATTTGGACCAGAAACTGTTACGCATTAAAGGAGAAGTTTTTTTTTTTTTTGTACATTAAGCCTTATACTAACATTTACGATCGATTACAAGTTCTACAGCATTATTATGACGAATGACGCAGTCCTGAGAGCTGAAGCTCATTGCTGATGTCACCACTAGCTGAAAACAATGGAGGTGCATAGACACTCCGACAATCAACGCTTGAGCAATGAGCTCCAGCTCTCAGGATTGCGTAGTTTGCTATAATAATGCTTTAGAACATTATATATGATCGGAAATATTGTTATTATAAGGCTAAATGTGTGAAAAATGAACCTCTCCTTAAAATAATTTGATTTTTTTTTCTCTCTTTTTTTTTTTATTAAAATTTAGGGTCAGTGACAACATCGGAACTCAACTTTGGCTTTGTTTAGTAACTTATCTGTTTTTATGGGGTGAAGTTATGGGTTCAGATCCAGTTTTACACCCAACAGTCATAATATTTTACAACTGCATGCTTTGGATTTGGTTTGCCTTCGAAAATTTTAAACCACAACTGTAACATGCTCACCATTTTACACACAGAGTCATTCCTGTTGCCTGGCTGGTGTTTACGTTGCACTATATTCAGATGTAACGGCTCTGTATTCCACACTGCTTAAGCAACAACTGCAAGGCTGCTAATATAAAGACTTACAGCAGAAAGTGAATGAGAAGTGCTACAACTTTTGTTGCAACTGTTACAGATGTTGTTAACTGCTGTTAAACTTTGAATTTGTATATCCTAGTTAATAGCAAGATATAACACTGAAAGTGGCAGTTAATATATTTTAAAGTTTTAAATCAATGCTCAGTTCTACGGTCGCTGAGTAACTTGTTTGTAAAATGTCAAGCCTAAATGCTTAGAGCACCACCAAGTGGATATATTGTAAACTACTTTTTGTTCACATACACCCACTGCTCATTACTTGACATTAATAGTTGTTAACAACCAAAGGGACACTTGGCACCACAAATGCAACTCCAACAGTTTTCCTTCTCAGTATTCAGGTGATCTTGACTGTTCGCTCCAGGTGTAAGCAACAGCTCGCTATGTGCCTCCTTTCCAAAATGCTGTGCTGAAAATACAATTTCACTCAATAAAAAAGGTTTCTAACAGTGCACGTGGAGAGGATAAAGCTCACACACACCCACATACATATATACATGGCCATATACCCCTGAATCATCCGGCAGTACATGCATGCAGCATGCACTTGCCATGCCCCATCTGAGTATAGAGAGGAGGGAGATAGAGTCTGGCCTGTCTTCTATATTTAACTCCAACTAGAGACAGATTGGGCTGCGCGAGGCACTCTCTGTGTGCGTGTGTGTACGTATGCAGCTGCTCTCATATACACTACAGCCCCCCTCCATGACACCACAACGTTACACACATCGGACAAGACTCATACAGTGAACAGGTAAGACACTGAGGAACAGAGGAAGTCATTTTAAATTGATCAAAATATTGGCTGTCCACTTTAGGGACAGCATGCATTAAACATGTGCGCGCTATGGTGTCTGCGCATCTTTGCGCGTAAAAATAACTTGTTCGGTGCGTAAAATTGCAATAACCGGTAAGATGAGGCATGTAGGGCTGCGCTCTCCTCAAATGAAATATAATTGTAACTTCCGCTGCTGCTCTTTTGCAGCACACCGACCTTTACTGCGTGCTGCGCTGTCTTAGCCGGTATAAGTTGAGGATTTATTAATATTGCAAGGTCAAATATGAGGTACGTAATCGTCCGCTTTTGTTTTTTTTTTCTTTGTAACCTGACGCGAACGTTTTCATCCCAGCAGATGTAATCTTTTAATCAAACACTTTAACATGTCCCGCTTTTGATGTATCGATGTTGCTTGTTACGTTTTTCTTTTTTCCTATGTGAATGGTGACGCCGCGCGTGTATCCGATTAGGCTATAATGTTTAAAATGCTGTTGATGATATAGGTATGGCAGGTCAGGAAGGTCAGCTGGACCTTTATCTTTCTTCTCTTTTTGACACACGACTGGCCAGATACGATCCTCGTAGTTTAACTGTCATGGTTTTGTGTGTCCTTGATGTTGTACAAGTCTAGGTCAGTAGTCAGGCCATGTGTCTTTGGTTGGGTAAACACCAGGTGGTCATTCTGTAGACTCCTCCAAATGACCCTGTGACTACAACACTGACCTAATTCTATGGCAAAGTGAAGCACATGACCAAAATTGAGTCACTGCAAAAGAAATGTTTGCTTATTGTCTTTGTTTGTCCGTAAAATTAAACAAGGTAAATGTGGCTTTTACATTAATGTTTCTGATTGGTGCAGATGTTTTCCCCTGTGATTCTCTTCTAACTGTTTTGCAGGTAAAAGCAGCGGCACACCGCTGCCTCCAGCCACATCAGCCATGGAGGGACTCTACTTTGAAGTAAAGCCCAGAAAAGATGAACCTCCCAGACTAGGAAGCTCTGAAAAACCTCCTCTAAATAAAACTTCAAATCCCTGCTCATGCTCGTCACTTTCACGTCATAGCTCTTCCACACCGTGTCCTGAGAAACTCACCTCTGCTAGGAAGAGGATTTCAGCATGGTGGGAAAAGGCAGAGGAGGAAGAAGAGGAGGAGGAGGTTATACAGTACAAACTGACACTGATCGGTTATCTGCCGGTCCATCACCTGACCACCATGGCCATGCTACCATGGGTGGTAGCTGAGATCAGCAAGTCTCAGCCTGCAGAGAAGGAAATGGGTTCTGGGTGGCGACTTGGAGGCCCCGCATGTGGACAGTTGGACCCTTGTACCCGGAATCAGACAGTTTGTCTGTGTGTGTCGGCATCATGGGTGCGATGTGTGTGTGTTCTGGCAGAGGGAGATGTTCGTGACCCTCTGACGCACACAATGCTGTTTGAGTGTCGTCCTCATCAAGTGACTAAGTTGATTCACAACAGCCAGGAGCCCAGCAGCTTTGGCTGCCTGGTCAGAAATGCACCAAGCTGTGCCTGCTATGTTTTTCAGTGTCAAGACAGCACCAAGGTAGGTGTGTGTGTCTAAATTAGATGATATTAGAATAAGCATTATTGTCTTGGGCTTATCTGACCTTAATTGCAAAACACAGCTAAAGAACACAACATTAGCCTAATTGGAAAAACTGGAATCTCAGACAGGTTTTGTAGAGATGAGGTCTTTTTAATAAAAAGCACATTATGTAAAAAGCTCTAACTATAACTGTGCTTCAGACCTTATTACCTTTTACCTTATTATTACTTCAACTGTGAGTCATTTGATGATATATGTTGTGATATTATGTTATGACTGTACCAATTATCGAGATTTGTCAGCTAAAAAATACTTCACTAATTACTTTACTAACAGACAGTAGAAATGATCTGTACTCCAATGGCAGATGCACTGTTTCAAGAAATGCAAAATTATATCTTTTTAATATGAAGTCAAAGGAAACAGTCTTAGAACCTTGGACAACGTATGTCAAAGCAGCTCAAGCTCAGCCAGTGAAGGTTTATAGATTAGTCTCTAGTGCAGAGAGGAAACAAGAATGACGTGAAATCAGCATCGACTCGGCAACAGTTCCCTTCTATTTAATGACAAAAAGGCTTCCTGAGTATTCATGGTGACTGCATCAGTATTTGTTTTGACATGCCAATGAGAGAAACTGGATCTTACTTTGGCACTGTGGAAGTCCATGCACACTGTTTAACACCCTTTAACAACATTTGTGCCAAAAGACATTAAACCCACACACAGTCACACACTCTGCTGGCAAACACCCTCCTGGCCTCTGATCTTTTCACCTCTCTCCCACATGGCATGCACGGCCAACAGTCTTTGTAAAGTTGCAGCTGGTGTCCGCCTCAAGCCAGAGACATTTGATAGCATCGTTATTGCATGCCATGCACAACATATCAACGTCTTCAAAGAATGGGCCAAATTAGGGACATGAGGACAAAGCAGGACGCTAAATAAGTAATTAAATAAAATCAAAATACAAAATGAGTCAAACATGCAGACAGCTGAGCTCACATTACAAATACCTGTATGTGTTTTAGATATATAAACAGCCAGCAAGTACCACATAATGTTGTGTGAACATGATACATGTGCATAAATGACCAAATTACTCCCTATTGTACATGGTGTGAACAATGCACACATGCAGATAAACTCGCACTTGAGCAGTAAACATGCATGCTGTTATTGTGGTGTGGTGACTGCAGACATTGGTTCTGTGTGTGTGCAGTTACTTGAGTGAGGGTAAAATGAACTTGCTTTACATTAATCAAGCAGGATGTAGAGCCTTGTTACTATGGCAACCACTTCCTGCGGCCTAGCGCCTGTTGTGATGTGTTTGTTGTGGAGTTTGTAAGTATGTGTGTGTGTGTGTGTCTCTCTCTCTTTTCAGCCCTGTCAAGATTGTGATGGTGAAGTCAGTGTTACCACCTGTTGCTCTAGCTATGCCACACACAAACACACATACACACGCAGTTACATGCTGACGGGATATATGTGCAATCCTTGTACAGTACTTGTAAAAATCTTAGTAGATGTTGTGAGACATGTTCTTACTTAGTACACAAAGGTTGATGAACTGCAGTGCACTAGAATGGAGATCAGTAACATCACTGGCCCTGCAAAGGCAAAACCACGCACCACACCAGATCTAAAAACCTTTTTACACAGGAAACACAACTACACACACGCACACACAATCACACTCTGCATTTGCAACCACTGTCACTTTGAAGCGGAGGAGGTGAGGACACAGCCAAGAGCTGTTTCATTTACACCACAGGGCAGCAAACCTTCAGTGTGTACGTACAGGCTGAAATTCAACGAGAGCTGAAGGAGATTCAGATGCATAATAATAAAAATGACATGAAATTAATCATTATTAAAATAAAAATAAATGTCATAATTAAAATGCTTTTTCTTTATTGTATCATAACAGGCATTTTATGAGCCCCTGTGATATTAAATGTGTGAAACATATATCCACAATAAAGTTGAGAGTACTTTATGACAGTTAAAAGACAAACTTCCAGTTGAATTTTGCACATATATTTGTCAGTACAACCTGAATTAAAAGGCACTGTGGTGTTTGTTTAGCATGCGATGGATATGGTTATAAACCATGTTGATTCTTTGGGCTGTGTCATTTCCAAAATGGGTGTTCAAGTTCAGAGGCATTCATGAAGTTTTGTTGGGGTCCGTCATCTAAAAAAAAAAAAAAAAAAAATTAAAAATTAAAAGATAGAACAAATTATTTTCCCATCCACACTACCCATATTTCACAGTTGTGGAATTCCCAGTTTTAACATTTAATGTTCTGTTTTTACAAGTTTTAATTGTAAAAACAGTACTTGAATGCACCATATGTAATTTCCACCACTAGAGGTCTGTCTATCAGAATAATAACAACAAAAGATGTATTTTGATGATGTCGTGAAGTAGCAAGGGATTATTGGATTTGTTTATTTCATAGTTGAACAGTTTATTGATAATGTAAATACACAAACCAGCAAAATAATTAACAAAATTCAGTAATTTATGGACAATTTATTGTGGAAGTGTTGCACACTATAAGTTTAAGTTTGTTAGGTACCACACTGAGAGGAGTGCCCATGTGCACATTAAAAAACAGACACCACTGCAGAGGTCTGGATTTATTTCCACCTGTAAGATGAGGCTGGTGTATAAAAAGAATACAATGACTGACAATACAACAAATCCCAGTTGTAATCATATAAAATTTGTACTCATAATAAAAGCATTAATTGTCAAGAAAGAATGTACAGTAACAGAGACAAAAGCCTTTAACAACTACACTACAGTTTATACCATTTATGTTGTGCTTCATGCTAAACATGAGGTGTGAAAGGTGTTAATGTGATGACTGTAGTCTGTAATAAACTATACAAGGTAATGTAATTTGTAAAATACTTACGCCCTGTAGACATGAAGAGAAACTGTCTCAGAGGGTCAGTGTGGTTTCCCTGCTGCTCCGGGTGGCAAAAAGTAACCACTGGGTGTCACCACCGATATGATTTTATCACATTTACTGCATTCACCACTGTGGTTAGTCTTTGTTGCAGTGCAAAACCCAAATTAACAGTTACTGATAATTTGGGTTTTGCAATCCCACTGATACTTGTGCAGTTATTTTCATAAAAATTAATAATTTTAATTCATTTACTTCTACTTTTAGCTTAAGATAGTTTAAGATTAGATATTTTGGTATTATCACTTGTACCTATTTTAGTCGCAATAAAAAGACACTTGTCCATCGAAAAGACATTGTTCAATAATCTCTTGTTTTGTAATCTCTTTATTTTCTTGTTTCTAGTCAGTGTTCACCAGGGGTGGAAAGTAATGAATTACATTTACTCAAGTTACTGTAACTGAGTAGCTTTTTTGTCTACTTGTACTATGTAAGTATTTTTTAAAATCAGTAATTTAACTTTTACTTAAGTACATATTGTTGGAAATAACTGTACTTCACTACATTTTAAATAGCTTCTGAAACAATAAGTTTCTCCAAGTTTTTTATGAAATGGTGCTTCGTCTGCAAGCCAGTAACTGTTTGTCTGATTGGCTCTGCTTAAGTAACTGCAGGGCCAGAAGGTGAACAACAGTCAGACACACACACCCAGACAGCAAAGGGACATTGGCGTGCATAGATGGAGATAAATGGAGCTCAAGAGATGTTATTACAACCTCCTGCAAACCCTAAAAGAGTAACTGAGTAACTTTTACTTTGAGTACATTTTTAATGAGCTTTTGACATTTCCTTAAGTGCATTTTTACACAAGTAATTTTGCGTCTAAAATTAAAATTCTAAAATTTTATCAAGGTAGCAGTTCTTCAGATTTTTTGTAGACTTCTCTTTCCACCTCTGGTGTTCACTAGTTGACTGCCGATTAATTGCACTGTTAGATGTTAGTTTTCATTGTTTTAATTTCACTTTTGGTCTGTTGTGAGTCATACTCATTTTATAGCTATTGAGATATGTGCCATTTTTGGCTGGTCCTTGAAGGGACCTGCCCAATACATGAGTATGTCCGTGACTGACTGACTGAGCATATTTACTGGTGAGAACAGTTTGTCCGGGAAAACCCGACGCAGACCCGACACACTGTGTCAAGTCTTCCCGTAGCTCTAGGGTTTGCTTGACAGTACGCGGGTCCCTCCTGAGCTGTTACATTCTCAATCAGTTTGCTGTTAGCACGTCGCTAGCATTAGCTTGAAGGCCGCTCTGTTTGTCAATGCCGGGCACAGCCAGGAAGAAGAAGCTCGCTTCTGTGTGCCTTCCCTTTTCTTGTGGATTGTTCTGACTGTGTAAAACGCTACATTCTCAATTAGTTTGCTGTCGGGGTTGTTTTTTTTAACTGGTGTGTTTTAGTGATAGTTACAGCCAAGTGACAGAACAGCTCTCCATGTGCAGAAAGACTTTACACACCACAGCTAAACACCTGAAGTAACAGTCGCTGCCAAACACACAATACAGATCTAAAAGAACAACAGCCATCCCAGATGTGTGAAAATGGAAAGATGTGAAAATAAAAATTTGTCACAACACTTAAAATTCCTTGAGAGTTCTCTGTAGAAGCAGACATACCAATAAATGACTGAAAAAAAAATGCGTTTCCAAGTCCAAAGTCACCTCTTTGGACTCAAACATAGGCCTACATATACTCTGTCATGTATGTGCAAATACATCCTATTGTATCTTGATTGACTTCGTCTACTAAGACTACTGCATAACTACGACTAATATCCAAACATGCTCATGTTACACATTACCTCTGTCACTTTAACACACTGGCCAAAAAAAACAAAAAACCCCAAAAAAACTACATTCACCAGACAGGACCAGCCATATACTAGGTTTTTACCTAGTCTTGTTTATATGTATATCAAGTATATGTAGTAAACCTTTTATTATCTACTTTCTACAGTGTTTTTTTTCCAGGTATGTGAGAGAGTTTACTTGTAACTGAGAAGTTTCAAACTTTCCAACATAACTGAAATCCAAACTCGCCGCTCCACCTTTACCAGATATTAGTGAACATCTTAGGGGGGGAAATGTCTTACATGATCAACATGTTGCTTTTGCTATTCCTTTGTTAGACTAGACATATATAAGAAGATAGAAGTAAATTAATTTCATCTGTCTTTGCTGGAAAAGATGATAGGACCTGATATTTTGATATGATCTATAACAGTTTTCTTATTCAGTTAAATACTTAGAAATGTGACGGTTATTACAGTCTCATTCCCTTAGGAAAAAAAAGAAAGAAAGACTGAAAAATAATCTAATCTACAATACAAACTGTAACCAGCTCTGTACTTGGTGGAGCTAAGAAATACCTGGGTAAAATGTTGAAGGGCTGTGACATA
>JAPZDX010000019.1:14080179-14093724 GCA_029783625.1 Naso annulatus | reverse complement strand
CTTGTCATCTTGTGTATATAGCTTTTCAGGGATGACGTTGTGCGAAATGACATTTGTTGACAGGAAACAGCCTAAAACAAACGTATTTAGGATTGAAAACATTGGTATGACAGTCATGGTGTGGATGCATGTACAGCGACTGAACACTAGATGGCGGCGTTGGACCATGATGCGATAATGACAAATGATTTTTGATTCAGTTTTACCAATGTTATGGGCTCAACTTTAGACATAAATTCTACTCTCCTAATGTTGGACTTAAAATTGAACAAAGCTTTAAAAAAAATCTTATTGTAGTATAAAGCAAGCTAAAGCAACAGAAACGTATGCATGCTGGCGGATAAAAAGAAAAATTTATATGGGAATGATGTGAAACTTTCTTTAGGAAACTTAATTTAATATAATATTAGTATAGTATAGTATTAGTTTTAGTATAATATATTGCTGTCAATGTAAATAATATATAGTGCAGTCTGACAATATAATAGCCTGTTTCATACAAAATAATGATTGAAATTGATTGCATCACTTTATGCTTGTAAACTCTGTTGTGGTTACCATAAAAACTGTGTTTTTAAACTCTGTATCATCAAAAGTTTGATAGTAAAGTGAAGAATGCCACCCAAGAAACTGGTGTAAAATAAGGAAGAATGTTTGCAAGTGTGTTGAATTGATTTAGTGATCTGTGTGTCTTAAGGATTTGAACTTTGCGCAACATGTGGTGTCTGAGCATCACATTTAGTGTTTTGCACATTGACTTTAGAGCTAATAATTAATGTTATTCAACTGGTAGATTTACAGAAATTACAAAGATTGATAAAGAAGCACAAATCAACATTTTCTTTTTCTTAAATCCTCTAAAATAAAAAATCTTGTCTTCCAGATCGCCATGTCCCAGGCTGCCCCCTCCGACGCAGAGCCCTCTGCTGACATCACTGCTCCACCCACTCATTCACCTCACACTGACCCTGACCCCTGTCAGGATGTCCCAGCAGCCTTTGCACAGCCCTCAGCCCCTCTGCAGCCTCCTTTGATCCCGGAGAGTGTCCTCCCACAGTCCACTGCGGAGACGACATCAGAGGACGGCACCAAGGAGACTTCAGAGGGTCCGACTGACCAACCGGAGCCTCCAGCTGAGGGTCAGCTGATTGAATGTGACCAACCAGTTAGTCTGGAGCCAGAGGCATCAGAGGAGGATTCAGAGGTTTGTAGCAAAAATTTCTCAATGTCCTACTAAAACTAATATTGAGCAATATGTAATTTATAAGGTTTGGATTGAACATTTGGAACATTTAGCGGGAATACGAACTTGTTAATGCTCTCGTGAGACAAACCATGTTCTGATCCCACTATTTCTAAGTCATTCCTCATATGTCTTTGGCAGTTTTATTTTGTAAAGGATTGGTTAACATATATTCATAGGCACAGATTTATCTGCAGTTAGATAATATCGACCGATAAATCAGCCTGCTCAGTTTGTTTTGGTGTGACCTTTTGCCCATATAGCTGAAATACACAGCACTTAATTTGTGCTGCAAGGGGTCTCTCTAAAAAAACACTGATAACAAAAAATTTACTTTGATGACATTAGTATTGTCGTCATTTTTAAATGACCATTTTTTTTGTCTTCTGTAACACTTGTTTTAGACTTTGGATCAATAACACTATTTCTGACATTTTATAGGCTGAAGGATAAATCGATAATAAAAACAATCAAAACGAGTCGTGTTGTCTGGGTCAGCAGGTATCACTGCATCTCTATAGTACAAAAAATGATGTAAACAAAAGCAAGTCTTCTTGCTATTACTCTAATCTGTGTGTGCGTGTGTGTGTGTGTGTGCAGAGGTCACTTCAGGAGAAAGAAAAAGGCTGGGCAGGTTGGAGTTCATGGGGAAAAAATCTTCTGAGCAGTGCCACCTCCTCAGTGGGTATGTCTTCTGTTGTTTCCTTTCACCGACTCATTTTTCTCTTCTTCTCAAGTCTTCACCGCCGTGTGTGTCTGTGTGCAGGTCAGAGCCTGACCTCAGTTAGGACGAAGGCGGGAGAGGCTCTGCGTCTCCACAGGACCTCGGTAGGCGAGGAGGCACAAGAAGAGGAAGGGGGAGCAGATGAGAGGAGAGAGGGAGGAAGTGAAAGTGGAGACACTGACCCGTCCAGCTCTGCGGAGTCGTCTGCGAGCGCTGCGGCTTCTGGCAAAGGTGTCTTCTCTACGATCACACACGCTGTGCAGAACACAGTGAGTGAAAACACACACACACACACACTGCAACACTGTCCATCTCTCCAAGCCACAAAATCATGTGATGAAAATGTGCCTGGAAACCTTATTTTTCCAATGCGAATCTGCTCAGTTCAGGCAGCTTTGCATTGTTGCATTACTGTCATTTGAGGCATGATTCAGTTTTTGTGCCATTTATTGAGATTTTAACAGTTGTGTTACTTACCAGAGTGCATGAAATTTTTATATGTCACATTTCCGTTTGCTTCTCCTTGTCTGCCTTTACAGCACATATCGATTCATGGCTATATAGCAAGGTGAACATGCTTATAAAAAAGGTCGATGATGTAAAAGCTGAGCTTCTAGTGATAGAAATCATTGTGAAATTTATGAAATAATGCTATTTTGGCTAGACATAGTAGACAATTACCTCACTTAGACAAGTCTTGCATTCGACACAGAAATGTTATTTTTTACCTTGCAAATCATAGTAAAATATTCAGCGGAATCAAAATAAAACTCACCAAAACTGTCTTGCTTCATTTTTCCACTATTCAAACAATCACCAGCTGTGGTTAGGCAGATATAAACCCTTTCATGTACCAAAAGGAATTAAGAGATTGTTCAGTATTTTTTTGAAGTGGGGTTGTATGAAGTTCTTATGCATAGTCAGTCTGTTACCTTCTGCAGATGTACAGTTTAGGTAAGCATTTATAAGTGTGTCTTAAAAAACATTTTTCTGCTGACCCTGTCTGCAACAGTACAATGCTGACTCCTGGTGCAGAGATTTCTCCTCCCTTCTCCTAAAAACGGGGTTAGGGTTAGAGTTAGGAACGGATTGAAGGAATATTGATTTTTTTTTAGGTGAGCATTTCTATATGTGGCTGCAACGCAGTACAGCGCAAATTCCAGTGCAGCAATTTCTCCCCACTTCTCCTAAAAGTGACACCACTGATCGCCATCTGCAGAAGGTAATAGACTGGATATGTATTAGAACTTCATGCAACCCCACTTCAAAAACACTGGACTATGCCTTTAAGATGTGAAAATTTCAGGCCAGCAACAAGAGGGGGGATCGAACATCAGGAAGGCAGCAAGGGACCGAATTAGAATGGAAGTTTGACTTTAGTTTTGTCATTATTTATTTTTTTTTTTTAAGGGTTATAGAATATCAATTAAATCGTTTTTTGTTTGTTTGTTTGTTTAATTGTTGATTTAACTGGCAAGAATCTGCCTCCATAGTTTGCATGATAAATAAATAATAGATGCTCTGCTTTGGATGCTATTGAACTGTGCAGGAGTTTTTACTGCAGAGCACATTTACCAGATGGTAAATAATGAATGCAGAAAAGTTACTGTAGTTAATAAAATGATCAGGGATTAAATTAAAAAAATATATTTCTACTGAGACGTCATCATTTCTTTTTATCCTTTTACCTACATAACCGCTTGTTTTTACCCAGGAAATCAAAATTTAGACTCATAGTAGTCTCATATCTTCATTTACCTTGAGTATTTTAATTTTTTATCATTTTTAATTTGTTCATCGGTTCCTTTAAGTGTTCCTTGGCTGTTTTGGTAAGTTGACTTTCTGTCTGTCTGTCTGTCTCTTTCTCAGGGTAAGTCAGTGATCAGTGGAGGTTTGGATGCTTTGGAGTTTATTGGAAAGAAGACCATGACTGTTCTTGCTGAGAGTGACCCAGGTTTCAAAAAGACAAAGATCCTGATGCAGAAGACAGCGTCACTGAGTCAGGCACGCAGTAACACACACAGACCTCACACACACACACACGCACAGAAAATCAATATGCCTTTTCCTTTCAAATACATGACATACAGTAAAATATGTGCACAGTATGTCTGAAATGATGACTTTGCAGATTAGTTAATTAAGGTTTAATTGTAAATTTTCTAGATGTTGAAAGAAGCCAAAGAAAGAGAGCGTGCACGTCTGGGCAACCAGCCGATCAGTACACCCACAGCTCACTACGGTATTCTGTTTGACGACTACCAGGGCCTGTCGCACCTCGAGGCCCTGGAGATCCTGTCCAATGAGAGCGAGATCAAGGTGAGGAGCATGAGTGAGAGGAGAGAGTATTTTTGCTTGTAGGAAAAGTGTTTAGAAAATCATTATGCATTTGTTCTTAGGTCCAAGCTTTTCTCTCCTCCCTGGTGGAAGAGGAGCAGGAGGAGTTAAAGAGGGAGCTGATTTTCATTAAGGACATTTTCATCAAGCAAGAGGAGGAGGAGGAGGAGGGAGGAGAGGATGAGGAAAGAGAAGAGCATGGAGGACAGACGAAGGATAACGGTGATCTAAGTTCCCAATTACACTGTTCTACCCCCCTATGTGAGTGACCTAACCAACCCGCCGCCAGACCTGCTGGAGGTAGAGGCGGCCCCTGAGCTCTGGATCAGTTTGCATTTTTCCCATTTCCTCTTTTAATTACAGCAGCAATCGATCATGAGTTTGGGTTACTCTTTTGATTTTCCCAGTCAGTATTTTAGTCCAGTGTGCAATGTTTGGTTTATCAGTGACTTTGCACATGGAAATCAGTTTACTGGGCATTTTGGAGTTTGAAAAATGTTGATGTTCCTCAAGCAAAGACGGGCTACTGAGAGGCCCATTTTAGCTGCATTGTGGGAAATGTAGGATTCTGCATTCTTGGAATATAACAACTGCTAGAGGCTAAAGTCAAGATATTTGGCTTCTATGCTTTAATGCTGACATTCTTTATGCATCTCGTAACTGTTTTGTAGGATAGATAGATAGATAGATCCTTTATTGCTATATGTGTTTCAGTTTCAGTTTCTGAGACTCTGACAAGAGAAGCTCAGTGTCAGCACAGGTTTAAACTGTCTAAATTACACTCTCTCTGAAATACAATTTGTCTCAAAATTTAAGTATTTTCATTCAAATATACGCAGATAATTTTTCCGGTGTTTATAACCCGGGAAAACTTTAGAATGTCACAGTATATTTGAGGGTTGGAGGCAATTTTTTACTTAAGCATTGTCGTTGTCGTCTCTACTTATGAAGTAGAAACTGTTCTATCAAAGTGAAACTCCATGGCGAGTGGCTGCTATGTGATGCCCACTTCTTGGGTTTTGTCATACCTCAGTAGCCACTTTGTTGTCATCTGCATTTTCAAAGCTTTCTGTCACTTTATGTTGGCGACAGATTCCCTCAGGCGAAGTCACTTTTCCTCAAGGGTTGAGCACTGATCCAGTGTTTTTGTTCAGGGGCCACTGACACTTTCATATCAAACCGCAAATTCAAAACTAGACCAACACAAACAATCAGATCAAGACATTGACTCTGCATGTGTGCTGTGCATAAGAAGCTCTGCTCGTAATTTACATAAAAGAGCTTGAATTAATTTGGCTCGAAAACATGAATCTAAAGTGCATCAAATCTCTGTTGTGCTGTTAGCTGAAGGCAAACAAGAAGATTATTATTATGATCTCAGCATGAGGGGAAATCAAACCAATGCACGTGGTGCAAACTGCTCTCATTTTACAGTTTATGCATCTTTGGCTTTAACATATGCGGTGTAAAGTGAAGTTTACTGACATTCTGTGTGTGTGTGTGTGTGTGTGTGTGTGTGTGTTTCTCCCAGTGGCGGATGGCGAGGAGTTTGTGAGCGTTCTCACGGAGCTGCTGTTTGAGCTCCATGTCGCTGCAACTCCGGACAAACTCAACAAGGTGGGTCACACACGTGCACTTCGGTACAAATCTGAGGTACTTTCATGCTGATTTTTACATCAACTTCACTAACTTTTAGAGGGACATGGGGAATTTTTTATTCCAAGATAGTTATGTGACAGCTCTAGTTACTTAAATAAAAATAAATAAGTAAATAAGTTTGGACTTTTGTTCTCAAAACATTTAGTTAGGTAATGAAAATATGTTTTTTAATAAACTCAAGTGACAGTAATCAGTAACAGTACTGCAGTATATTGATACAAACAGTGAAGCTAAAATCGGTTGAACTGAATTGAGTTAAACAAACAATGGGAATGTGAAGTTTTCTTGAAAACTAAACAAAAGTCATGTTGACATCAAGTGTTTCTCTTAAGTGTTGAGTGCATTTTGTGACTCATTTCAATCCAGGCTCACCTGTCAGCAGTCTTCTTCTCTGCTGCTTTTGTGGGCAGTTTGCTGTATTTCTTTGTTTTGTGTGTGCGTGATTTTAATTTCATATATCGACTCACATCATTCATACTTACATACAAAAACAAACAGGCACATTCTTAAAAAATGACCTTACAAAAACGAAAAAGGCACAAAAAGCTGACAAGGTTAACCTCACTGATGACATAATTGTACATAAAATTAACAAATCTTTAGACTCAGTTCATCTGTAAACACCCATCTACCCTCATCCATCTTAAACTGAAACACATGGAAGGGCACAAAGACTCTGGCCTCAGTATTTGCAGGCGGATTTTGTTATTACTGGCTTATCCTACATCTTAAATCTTCAGATTAGACTAGAAGATCATAATGTCAAATAAATCAATTAAAAAGTAACTTTGAAACACACTGATCGCCACAGACAAAACCCAGTAATTGATATTTTGTACACACACACACACACACACACACACACCCATCCACTCTCTCCTGCTCTCCTCTATCATAAGAAATGTAAAAGTTATCATCTTTGAAGTCCTTCTGCATATACTCACATACATAGAGTCTTCATTAGCATAATATCGTGTATATGCATCTGATTAGCATACATCAGGATGGTGACCTCTCACCATGCAGAGCTGATGGGTGGTAATTATGCATTTGCAGGCTCGTATGAAGGCCCATGATTGGGTGAGCGAGGTGGAACAGCCTGTCACTACGGAGACAGTTGGCAGGGAAACGCAGGACCAGCCGGGAGGAGAGGCCTCACCTGAAGAAAACGTAATGGAGGAAAAGAAGAAAGATGGAGAGGAGCAAGAGGAGAAGGAGAAGGAAGAGGAGGAGGTGAAGAGAGGAGAGAAGGGAAAGGGGGAGGAAGAGAAAGACCCCAGATCTGTGGAGGTGAGGTCAACTCAACGTTATGTGACTCCAGTCGGCAACAAGAGACTTTTATTCTTGATTTTTTAAATTTAATCTTCTGATCCTCCTGCTGTCGCAGGCTAACTGGATTTGATACAGTGACTACATACACTTGTTTGTGTGTGTGTGTGTATGTGTGTGTACACGCGCACATGCATGTGTGTGTGTCTCCAGGCTGTCTACCTCTCGTCAGTCGGCAGTCTTGCTGAAGTGACCGCTCGCAGTATCGAGCAGCTCCACAAGGTGGCAGAGCTCATCCTTCATGGCCAGGAGCTTGAGAAACCAGCCAGAGACCAGGCGCACATCCTCACCAGGTGTGTGTGTGTCTGTGTGTGTCTGTGTGTGTCATTGTGTGAGAGAGGCTGGGAGGAAAGATGGGAGAGGTGCTAAAATCCACACTTTCATTCCAGGTTGACGTGTGCCATGTGTAAAGAGGTGGAGTGTTTGGCCAAGAAGTTCTCTGATATGCTGCTTCTTGTCGGGTTAGGTGAGAGGGATTGTGAGTGTGTTTTTGTGTGAATAGTAGGAGTGTTAAAGGATAAAGCTGGTGTTTTTCTACTTTTTAATTTTGTCAACTAATCCCATAAAAAGTCCAAAACCAACAATGTCTTAATCCTTCTCTCATTACTCTCTGACTTCCCCAACCTGACGCCGCCTTCATCTCTGTGGCTCTCAACCAAACTCCTACTAAAGATGTAAAATGACTCAAAGAAAAATATTTGAATTATTTTTCAAAAGGCTGAATAATTTCAGACAGCTGTGAACTGCAACTTGTATTCAAACAGGAGCAAATAGTGCTTTTGTGTAGGATTGTTTTCAGCTGCGGACTAATACACACTTCATGCAAAGAGCAGTGCGTACGTATGTGTATGTGGGGCTGACTGTAAATAAATACATATACGTCATAATTAGCTGACGTAATGTCAACATATTATTCCTCGGTAATGAAGGGAAATGTTACCGGGGAAATAACATGGTTCATTTACGAGTTTTAAATATTTATAGGAATATATCGGAGGTCCAAGGCACAAAGAAATAAGTTTTTGTACAGCACCCATGTAAAAGTCCTTCTCCTGGATAGTGCATAATCTCCAACCTTGTCCTGTAATGATTGTTGTTGTCGTTTCTTGAGTGTTTTCCTTCCAAACATCACTACACTGAGTATTTTGATCCTATTCTTTTGCTGCCTCTTTTAATCTCTGGCTTTCTGTCTCAGGCGCATAGGAAGGCAGAGGAGTTGAATCCACTAGTAGACAGCGTGCTGCTAGAGGTGAGATGCAAAGATGATCTTGATTTTAATCAAGTAAAGATGGACATCAGTGATGCAACACTTTTTGTCTGATGGTGTTAACAATCATTGTGACTGATGTAACGATTAATCATTTTCATTTGTTAGGGACCATTCAGACCAAATCAAGTGCTGGGCTGAAAAGCTCTCGTTTTCATTATAACAGGAGTAGTCAAGCAGTGAGGGCTGCAGGGGGTTGGGAAAAAACACGCACCCCCCCTGTGCCAGACAATTTGAAGAAGAGTTAACTTTAAGGGTAGGGACACACCGGCCCGACTGTCCTGCCAGTCGTGGGTCAGCTCCCGTCGGTGGTCCCATTTGCCTCGGTGTGTACTGCACAGTTGGTACTAGTTGGCCTTGTCAGACCTCGTTGGAGCTGATTGAGAATGTTGAATGGGCGTCGGCTGTCAGAAGGCGTCAGTAGTGAGAGAAAGCGTTCTGATTGGCTGTTCAGCTGACAAATCAAAATAAAGAGGGGAGGAGGCAAATTAGCGTTAGCGTTACTTGCGTGGAGATTGAAGACAAGGCAGGTAGCTAAACAAAAGCAGCTTTGTTTTGTCTGTGGATCTCCTAGCTTTTCTGTTTCCTCATCTTTTGATCACTAGTTCAGAGATTACCACCACCTGCTGGTGTGGAGAGTTACAACCTCTCATGCAGGCGGACAGGTGCAGAATGTACGTGCCAGCAGACTGACGGGTGTAGTCAGTGTGGTGTGTTTAAGGGCAAATTTTTGGCCCAGACAGAGGCAGACGCGAGGCAATGAGAGGACACGCAGCAGTTGGTCTTGGTTTCCTCTGCTCAGCCCGGTGTGTCCTTACCCTAATTCCTATTCCTTGTCAAGATAGTTGGGAAAGTGTTTTCCTGGTACCTCAGTTGGTAGAGCGAATGCCTCATGTACAAAGACTGTGTCCTGCTTCAGCCCCCCGGGATCGATTCCACCCTGTGGCTCTTTGCCGCGTGTCATTCCCCCTCTCTCTTCCCCATTTCCTGTCCAATCCTTCAGCTGTCTTATCAACAAAGGCACAAAAAGTCCACCGATTAGCATCGAAACCCTAGTTATTTAAGCTGAAAAATCCACTGCTGCGACGGTGACCTAACAGGTCCCGGGTTGGTTCTCGGGTCCTCATGTTAATCTGAAAGCCATGAGGAGAATATGGTGGATGGTGCATAGGACACAGGACACATGGTGGTATACTTCAAGAAGAAGAGCTTTGATCTAAAATGGAAGCTAGACATGGCTTTGGACCAAAATGTCAAGGTGAATGTCAGCAGTAAATCAAAAAGCATACAGAATAATTACTCTGTGCCATCATTAAGATAATTGGGGCTTTGCTTTATATTAATAATAAATGCAATAAATGTAAGCATGACTCTGATGCTTTCAGAATAGAGATGCACTTTGTAAGCTTACAATACTGTCTCCCCGCCATTGAGGAATGTTAGCTATTCACCAGGGAAGAATGACTGAAATTGAATAAGAGGCAGCATTTTTCCCAGATCCTTTGGTAAAAGGCTCAGTCCTCATCTAAATGTCTTAAATGACTGCCTTTTTTTAAGCCCTTCCAGATTTAGTTAAAAGCACATTCTTGTCAGCGCTCAGGTGCCTCTCAGATAATTAGATTTCTTCTAAGCTATTTGCTCTCTCTATCCCCAGTACAACGGCAACCACCGTGACCTGAACGCCAAAGCTGCATGGCAGTTGGGCTACACAGGTAAAGGGGTGGTGGTGTCCATCCTGGATGATGGAATAGAGACAGACCATTCGGACCTGAAGGAGAACTACGTGAGTACAATTCCCAAATGAGCTGAAATATTCTGTTTGTTCACAAAGAAGCTGTGTGTCTGCAGGGGCAAACAAAATGAAGATAACTATAGGAGAAAAAAGATAATATCTTCCTCGTGCTAACACTGAGTGGCTGATAAATTTGAGGAATCTGTGTAGACAGATTTGGGATTCTATATGTTGCAAGTTTTTTAAATATTTGAATAAACCAAACTCAAGGAAAAACTGTTTCTGCGTCTGACCCTAACAACTTATCTTTGTTTTCCAAGGACCCGGATGCTAGCTACGATGTGAATGATGGCGACCCAAATCCACAGCCCAGATACACGCAGCTTAATGACAACAGGTAGAAATCTACACAGATGATTTAATTTCCACTCTTCTCCTTGTTGTCTGGCCTGCCCTGGAACCACCCACTTCTGTTTTCTAAAAGCCGGCTGTGTGGGGGGACATGTCAGGATTATATTGCACTTAATTTGTCTTCTTCGCAGTCTGATGGCTGACAGCTGACATGTAAATAGGCTCATGGCTGTTCTCATCCACTGTTGAGTCAAAGGACACCATTTATGGGAACAAAACTAATTAAAGGCCGTATCTTAAGGGGTTTTATTTTGTCCAAGACAATTTAATTTTCCGCCATTTAATGCTTCTTACTCTCCACAAATGGGCAATTACTTCCTAATATGAATCAGAGTTTTTGGGTTTGTTTTGGCCCTTTAAATCACACAGGCCCCACCAAGGCATTTCCATTGCCTGGGTGAGTAGAGTAAATCTACAACCGAATTTAAGTAGTAAATGAAGAAAACAGCTTCATTGCAGTGTCCTCAGATGGCAGAGGAGTTGTTTACCACCGCAACAATATCTTGCCGAGAATTGATTGAATTAAGTTCATCAGCATTAATGAAAGAGCGCAAATCTCATGGCTCTGGAGGACCCTTGCTTGTTTTTCTTCATTCCCACCACCTGCTTCCCTTCTGACTTTAATTTCTTTGCTGTAATCTGCTGTTCGTGGGCCATTGCCAAGAGAGGCTTTTTATTTATCTTGAGGCTTGCCACGATTACGAGTGATAGGCAGAGAAGATTATAGTGGGAAGGATGCATGGAACTCAAACTTCCCTAACTGAGACAGGAGCCTGAAGTGGGCAGCAGGAATAAGGAGGCCAGTGGGATACAGTCGCAGCTTAACAATGGCCTGAAAATACTGTAACTAAGCTAAAGCTGTGTTAACTCCTTAGAGGCTTTGTGGAACATGTAAGTGTGGAGGCTGATTGGAAGGAGTGTAATATTTTTATTCTCACAATTTACCACACGCACACACAGGCACACGCTTCTATCAGTGAAAGTTTTGATAAACTGTAAACAGCTCGAACAATATGCTGTCGCTTTCTGATTCAGCCCATTTGACTGTTTTTGTGCCAGCGCCTGAAACTGTTTTCCCTAAATGATGGAATTTCTTGTGGAAGAATGTGGGAGAACATCCCTCCAGTGCAGCTCCGCAAATCTACAATCTATGCCAAGGCACGCTTAAGCTCTTCTGGTGGCTCATAGTGGCCCAGAGCCCAGCTAAGACACTTACTATTGATGTTTCCTTTTTGGCTGCAACGCTCTCCAACCCTCGCTCACCTCAGCTCTTATCTCTCGCCACCCAGCTCTCCGTGTCTTCCTTATGGCAGGACCAATCGAGAGGGAGTATATATAAATATATATTTTGTGTGTATGTGTTTCTCTTACTTTTACAGTGGGCTGGTACAGATGCATGTGCAAACAACCTGTGGGCGAGCATGAAAATGCGTAAGGTTGTGTAAGACTGTAAGTGTCTGTTCCCTGCAGAAAGCCCGACTCTGTTCAACTCCATAAAGCTGTCTTTCTTTCACGGCATACGGGCAGCAGCGAGGATGGCTCAGTAGCAATGTGACCATTCACCCTCATGTTTATCTAAGAGGATGATGTTTCCCTTTCCAGGGTTTCCTCTGAGCCCTATCAGGATGGTTTCCAAATGTACATTTTCTGGATTAAACCTTGATAAACTGGCATGGAGTCTTCTTTTTAAGAAATACTTAAGTTATTGCCTCCTGATTTACAGCATGGCTTTCCCTTAGCGTAATGCCAGAATCACTCTATTCAGCATGTGCCATAAACACGCAGCTTTTTTCTGGGCCCAGCAGATATATCAGATTATTCATGTTATCAGCTGATATTGGCCTATTTCAGATATTAAAACTGTTTTTTAAGGCCTAAAAAAATGCTTGGATGAATGATTGATAATGGTGTGATTCTGTGGTTTGTCCAGCAGAAGGCGGTCCATCATTTAATAATTAACAGGTGAAATGTTCACTGTAATGAAGTTTGTTACAATGTAAGATATCCTGCCTCCATCACATATCTTTGTCACAAGTACTTAATAACCACATTTGAGGAATCAAGGAACATTTGACATTCATTTTGCAGTTCAAAAACCAAAATCTGATTTAGCTCATTTCTGCTGCTACATAGGAGGGGCATGTTGCTGCTGCTGCTGCTGATGTCAACAGTTCCTGCAGTGCAAAGCAACAATATAAACACAACTAAATAAGCAATTTATCAGTATTAACAACACATAACAACCAATACGTTTGATATCAAAATTTTCCTGCTCCCTTATATCAGTCTCGGCAATGGCCCCAAAAATCCTGTGTCGTTGGGGCCCTAGTTTTTTCTTGATTGTGATGATGATGATAATGATGATGATGATGCACAAGAAAAAAAGAACAGAAACTTTTTTTTCAAAACAAGGGAGCAGTGCAGACTGACCGCACATACGCATTTAGAAAAATTTAATGCAAAGCAATAGATGAAGGGACAGTACTCCAAACAAAAGGCTGATTAGTTTTCACCAGACCCTACATTAATCTCTCTCTTGACATTTTTTTCACAATCCTCTTTTCACTGCGCTCTATAAACAATGTCAGACCTTTTGTCCTGAAGGCTGGCTCATTAGTAAACTGGCAGAACCATTAACAGACTTAAGATGGAGCCGAGCAAAACAGTTGTGCAGATTTACCTTTGAGGTTCAGCGAAGCCCAAAGACTAATGAACAGCAAACGGCGCTATCCAGGGCCTCGAGAGCCTCGATGATTTTTTTTTTTTTTTTTGTAAGATAATTAGGATGATGCAAGTGGGAAAAATCAAGTAAATGAAAGATGTTATTTTGCAGACTCCGAAAA
>JAPZDX010000019.1:13937585-13957940 GCA_029783625.1 Naso annulatus | reverse complement strand
GAAGTGTGTCTACATGAAAAGTGAGCGCACGGCCGTTGTCAGCTGTTCAACCTTCCTCTTCATGCCACGGCTTCAATACTTCATCTATAGGTTGGTATGTTTATTGTATTACAATAAAAATGAATCAATAAAAACTATTACATCCTATTTTAAAAAATTAAATTACAATGATGCATAGTTATCGATTATGACAGATTTTTCTCGTCCTTGTCCGTCAAAATGAAGGACAATCAGAAAGTCTAACGTGACCTCTGATCCCTACAAAGTAAAACCTCTTCAGACAGAAAAGTGAAGCTGCAAGCTACTTCACTTTTTTTTAAAATCCAGAACAAAACCAACCCAAAATCACACAATACACAAACTAACTGTTGGAGGCAGCGGTAAACTAGTAGCTCCCGTTTCATGTGAGCTAAAATGAGTGTGGCGGCTTTGAAAAGACTCATATAACATCTGTTATTGTCTAGATAAAGTGGAAATTCACACGTTAACGAATAAGATCCACTGAGGTACTGAGAATAACGATCTCAGCCTGTCAGAGGCAAAAACCAGCACTTTTAGTGGACGTGCATTTGGCTGGCTGAGGCGATCTACGGGACCAACGTCAAAACTTGTTGTACGTCTGTTAATATACCGCTAGACCACAAAACACGAAGAAATAGGGCCCAAGTTTAAAAATACCAGAATTACCCTTTAATAATTATAAGCAGTTACAGGACATTTTCAGTGGCATTTTGGTCAGTTGTAAAGTCAGCAGATATTTAAATGGCATATCCGTCATACACAGAGGCCCTTAGTACTCCTAACAGGACAGATAAGAGTTATGTGTGGCATTTCCAGCAGGCACAGTAACGTCAGCCATAGCAGACGGACAGATTCAGAGAGAGAGGGATAGACAGGAGAAGATTACACTTACGGGGACTAGTTTCCAGTACCAACGGGTGGATTGACACTGCCAGCGAGCAAGGCATGACAGAGACAAACCAGGGGGAGAAAACAGAGAAGCAGAGCAAGGTCGATGTTAGAGGCTGCAGTAACATGGCTACAGTATGAGAGACAGCAGATTAAAAGCAAAACATCGTGCATATGAGTGTGGAAGTGTGTGTTGGGTTTTACCGCGTCTTGAGCAGACTGCACGTCAGTACATGTCTGTGACTTGGGGGGCTCTTCTTCCTCTGTGATTTCTCTCAACTTCTGGTTCAGCTATAGGAGATTAAAAGTACAGCCTTCATGAAGCAATATGTAAGAATTTGCCCCCAAATAATGAAACAGCATTGGCTGCCGTCCTCTTGTATTAGTGAGGTGGAATCCATGGACAGAGCCTCGGGCACTGCCATGATTTTGTGGTCTCACCCTGTTGACCCAGAAGAGCAGAGCGTTCTCCCACGGAGCCCCAACACCCGTCTGCTCCGCCTCCACCGCCATCTTCACCCTGCCCACCGTCTCTTTGGCAGCCAGGGTCATCAGAGCGTCAATCAGGGCGAGGTGGGCTTTCTGCACCAATCACAATACAGGCAATTCTATAATCAGACCTGACTCGGAGGTTTAATCGAGCCTAAAATCAGGTTTGTTTGTTTGTTTAGATCCCTATTAGCTGATAACTGTAGCTACTCTTCCTGGGATCCCCAGTGTTACTTTTGATTAGATTTTAATGGCAGAAAATACATGAACACATCCGTGATTTCATACTCATGATGAGACTGGGGGAAAGTTATTGTAATACAGCACTCACTCTCCAGGTGATGAGCTGCTTAAGCCTTGGCCTACACTGCACGATTTTATAAATGTTGTCATTTAATTCCGACTCACACTGTACGAGAAAATCGGCCACACTGTAAAGCAAAAGCTCAAGATTTATGTGCTCACACTGTAAGTGTGAAAGCAGACCGTCCTGGCCATCGACGATTGTCAATAAAGATTTGTTTGAAAGCTCAGAGGCAGGTTTGTTTACAAGCAACAACACTAACAAAGGCAGAAGTGTGCTGCCTTGATTATTTGTGTTATCCTATGTGATGAAACCTCAAAAAAAAAGATGCACCGGCATATATGGATGGCTTGGAATACGTGGACAGTAACGTTATGGCTTGTCCATTTTGAGAGAGAACTGAAGCTAAGTTTACTGTTGTTAACTTGAAGGCTAACATTAGCTACGATCTGATTACTGTAGCGCTCCTTTTTTTTCCCCCCTGTTGTGCAGTTGCGTGCTGCCATGGTATTTGCCACTTCAGGCAGGCGCATTGAGGAAAAAGACACTGACGGTGGTGAATCAAGTTGTTCTGCTTCAACTGCGGGAGAGCTTGAGTTGGCCGACCAAAATTTCTGACATGACAGATATTCATCTGACCATCCAGCGGCTGTTTGGGAGCGGCTAATTGGCCCTTGTGCCCCCCTGTGCACTGCACGGCAAACAACGCCCAACAAAGCCAAAATTTGGCCTGACTCTAAAATGAGTCATGCAGCTAGCCTACAGCTCAAGCAAGACCAACAAAACACAACTAAAGAGAATATTTTGGAAAAATGGCGTAACTTTTTGAGAAGAGGCCCTGCGAGTTGGTACAGAATTACAGACATATTTATGATGTTGCCTCGCATGGGCACAGGGACAGACAACTCCAACAGAACAGCTGGGAAGGAAGAGATCGGACGGGATCTGAACGTCATCTGGATGGCGGCGAAGGAGAAGTGGAGGTCCCTATGAGATCGGTTTGCTCGGGCCCACAACTCTGAGAGGAACTGAACGTACGGCATAATATCCACTCCAACACAAGGTGCGCATGGACGCATAAGGGCAGTGACAGTTATAGTGTTTAAAACGTACGGTTCTGTTTTCATACGTAAAAGTTACAAGTTCCTATTTTTGAAACTTTTTTTATTATTTATTCCACTTCATTTTTGACAGAAATACTTTAATTCTGCTGTATTTTCTACTTTGTGGATATCATTTTAAATTCCATACATTGTGAACTATTTGAATATCACTTTCTTTGCTTTTTTCCCTCACTCTTCTTCCATCCTAATTTTCTTCTAACTTCTCTCCTAAACTTCATCCTTCTGTTCTTCCTCTTTCTTCTGCTTCCTTCCTTCCATGTGTGGTTTCTGTCTCTACCTCAAGTCCTCCTTTACTTAAAATGCCACAAAAACAATATGACACACCACATTTTCTCTGGACGGACTTCTCTTCACTTTATTTTGGAGTTAGTTTTCTTGTTAATCTACTAGTATTTTCCGCTACAACATTCACTTTAAAGAAATACCTAAGGATCATATCCACTGGAAATCAAATAGGGCAAAATAGCAACAACTACACACTCCTTGACACACACAAACAGCTACACACACAGCAGCACACCCACCGTGTTGATGGGGACATGGCTGAGGTCTTCCTCGGTGACATCTGCATCCAGCACCTTTGGAGTGAAACCTTTCTTAATGAGGAACTGCAGCAGGGCAGAGTTGTCAGCCGGGGACCCCTGCGAGGATGGCACAGAGACCCCGTGTGCCTGGGCCAGCAGGGCCTGGGCTCGGCAGTAGATCTCCGGGGAGAGAAGCAGCTTAGAGACGGATGGCTTGAGGTGCTCTTGTTCATACTGGTCCTTGTAAAGCGGATCCCGTAACTCCACAGGAACGTTTTCTGAAAAGACAAAGAGGACGTATTGCAGAGACTGAAAGGCAAAGTCAGTCTGTCCCTTTGGACCAGACTTGAATATCTGAAGTATTAGATGCATTGCCTTCAAAATTGCACATTAATGACCCTGAGGGGATGAACACAAGGGCCTGACCAACATTGGATTTTAGGGGACAATGCTGGTATCAATATTTAGGAGTGAGAAAATTCCGATATCCGACATATATTGGCTGATACTCTAAATATATAATATCAGCTGAATGTGGTTATCAGGTACTTGTGACAGAGCTATGTAATGGAGGCAGGAAATCTTACATCTTAACAAACATTATTTCAAACTGAAGTGCACTGAAGAGGAACACTTTACTTTTTCGTTATTAAATAACGAGCTGCAAACTATGGAATTACACCATTTCAAATCACCAGTCCAAGCATTTTTTCCAGCCTTAAAAACAGTTTTATTATCGGTGTATTTGGTGAACCACATGCTGATACTGATATATCTGAAACAGCCCAGTATCAGCCGATAATATCAGCCAACTGATATATCAATCGGGCCCTAGTGAATACGTTGCTGATCCACTGACACTTGCAGTGACAGTTTTAGAATGTAAATTTAGGCCCACATTAATCTGTGTAACTTAAGGGATCGCCCTGTCTCGGTATGTTTTTACCAACCCTAACTACTCTGGGTATGGGTTGTTGGAGGTCACGGCTGTGGGCAGTCGACTGGTTAACCCTCGGCCTGCACACACCTGCTCTTAGGAACCATGGTTAGCCTCCTTTGTGAATGATCAGTGAAACATGAAATAAAGTTCAGTAATAATACTTTAATGGCATCACAGACTCTTCATTGTTAATATATTTGAAAACATGGCGGCTTTTTCTTTTTTTGGTGGGGAAATGTTCGCTCACGTGCTGATAATTTCAGTTAGCTTAGCTAGCTAAAAGCCAGCAATCATAGCGACGATCGAATTAGCAACAAGACGCACTGCATAGCTAATGTCATTTTTTAAATTCCATGACCAACCAACAACCAACTACTCTCCATTTGCTGATACGCTGCAAACCATAGTTGGATGTTCAACTTCCTTCTACCTCTGTAACATCTGGCCCTCACAGCTGCAGTTGGATATAATTGACGCTGGCGGTGTTGAGAGGCGTGAAAAGTTCAGAGATTAATGATGCTTCCATCACAACAGCCGATGAAGCTGCAACACAGCTGACTTTCTAAAAAGTTGTGTTTAAAAACAGGACATACCAAAGCCAGACTTTTGCTAGGCTATATGATATCTGTTTAAAAACATATTTTTTCAGCACATGTCCGAGTTAAAATCATGTTATAAATGTTAATCAGACATTTCCAGCTGGTCTTATATATTTATATGTTTACTGTCTTTAATCTGGGGGATTGATGCCCACAAGCGGCCAAACAGGATGTGAGGTAATCAAACTAGCTGCATGTAGTGGGGCTGCACTGTCAACTTTAGGTTTCATGCTAATAATAAAATGTTAGCATGCTAGGATGCTGAACTAAGATGGTGAACATCAAACTTGTTAATCTGCATCTTGTTTCTAATTCAGATACGGCTAGCATGCATTAATTAACATTTTGCTAAATGCTCGATTCTGTGCAGACTCACAGAGCTGCAGCTGCAGAGTCTTGGTCTTGCTAATGAAAAGAAGGAAACCAGCGCTTATGAACTCACAAGAGCTCCGAATTAATATTTCAGTGGATGATGTAAGCTGGAAGTGTCTACTCGATCATTATCTGCAAGCAGAGATAATGACTGAGTGGAAGGACTCGTTGATCTTCAAAAGGACGCTCTCTATGGTTCCACGTGGCGAGAAAAAAAACTATGGTGCAGTTTTAAAACATTTCCAGGCTTCCTGCATGTAAGAGAGCTTTCCTGCACTGCTTTCAAAGAAAAAGCACAATGTAGAGAATTCCTTTCTCAACACATTTTCTCATGTTGTCACCCTCACAAAAGTCACACAGTCCGCAGCTCCACCACGTTATACTTCTCGGAGAGAAGACTAAATAACCACCTCCGGATAAAGTGAGGAGGTTTTTCCACTATGGAAATTAGGTGACAGTAAGCGACAGTGTCTGACTGCAGGAAGCCTGCAGGAGAAGATAACATCATCATCTGCATGAAGAGCTCGGCTAGATAGTGTGTGTGCATGTGCATGTCAAGTAATCTATGATGTGAACGAAGCTCGGACCACTATGAGTGGGTCATTTCATAGACACATACACACTGTGGACACGAAAACACACCCTTCCCTGACTGACCCATATAGGAATATAAGAGCTTGCATCTCTTCCATTTACTACTGCAGTCAATCCTCATTCGCTCTACGCCTTCACAAATTCTTTCCTCCTCCTTCATCTGTCCTTACTCATCTAACTCGGACTCATAATGAGGGCTACAACTTCTCTTTCTTTTTCCCTCTTTGTAACCATCTGTTCTTTCTTACGTAACTGGGATTCCTTCTTTCCATCCACTCCTCCCTTTCTGTTGGTCAAATCAGAGGGAGAAAGAAATCACTCTATAACCACAAACAGAAAATCCGTCTGTGCCACCGTGTAAACAATGGTTTAAGCACGCGCTCCACTGCAATATGACACACACAGTTTGGGGCTAAATGCTCGCCTTTCACACTCTGCAGCACTGGGAGGAAATAGGACTGCTGTCACCATGGGAATGGTGGAAATGGAAAGCAGCCATTCTGTCCTGATTGCAGCAGATGCAATGAGACTGTACTGCAAAGTAGGAACCAGCTAACCCATTTAACATAACACTAATTCAATCAGGAAAAAAGGAGCAGAAACAATGCTGTGCAGCATAACAACAATCAGTGTTATATGGTGAGGATTTTATGCTTATTCAGTGAAAGAATTCATCCAAAATATTCACGTTATCAGTAACATAATATGATCCTCATTCAAACCTCCTCACACATATAAAAGCAAATGTTTGGAGTTACAACTAATGACTTTTTAACATCAAGTTTTAATATGCCACTTAATTTTCTACATTAATTGTCAATGAAATGTCAGGTGAAAAATGCCAATGATGTGTGTAAGTTAGGGTCTTGAGAGTCCTTATTTTATGAGATCATCAGTCCAAAACTCTTGACAGGTCCGCCATCTTGAAAAGATTTGAGCCAAAATCAAGCACCGCTCAAAGAAAAATTTCGGGCTGGATTAAAGTAAACGTGTGCTACAAGTTGTTATAATACAGCAGAGAGCTGAGGGGAAGTGCAGAATTTGGGATAAGGTTTAAAACTTTGATCAGAATCAGAAACACTTTATTGATCCCCAGGAGGAAGTTGTGTAAGCCACTTAAAAGAGTCCGTTCACTCAATTTTCACTTATATAGTTTTGCATTAATTTACCCAGACTGTTCAATATCCAATCATTCCTGCCTCCACTCTGACGCCACAATTTCCAGACACTCAACACATTTTTTTACAGTTTACGACGTGTTTATTTCAGATAAGTTGATCTTCTATATTTCTTGCATGATATGTTTCCTGCTGATACGCTGTCAAACATACACCGTCCTGTTGTGCAATTCTTAATAATTTTCATCATTTGATATTTTAACTAATCAGTAGTCTTTCTTATATGTTTTAGCGTGTGTTTTATCTCCCTGCTATCTTAAGTAGGATACTTCTGTAATAAATTTTTTTAATTTCAGCGAGTCTTTTTGTGGTTTAATAAAACTCATGTAGCCCTGGCAGGTCATGAACTCTTAGAATTATAAAATCATACTTCAGCTTACTTGGTAAATGTATATTATTGATCCCATAAAAAGATGGGCCCTTTAACTCATGTTAATGAGAGACTTGGAAGACATGTTCCAGGAGGAAACGTCACTGACAAAGCTATTTTTTAGGGAAGTCATCCTCTGGCCATGTCAGGCAGAATAAACCTCAGCTGAATAAGGAATGCGTGTTGAATTCCATGTGTGGCTTTAGCCTATTAGTGCTATTTGCCTCTTGGCTTCCATTAAAATTCAATGAGGTACCCAGTGGGCATTTTCCAGCTGACAGACAACAATGAAGCCTCCCCGCTGAGAGGTTTTCAGCTCGTCTCTCCTCCTGCCCCACTGACACACTGGACACAAATATAGCATGAAAGTCTGACTAAAGCTATTACTATGGAACAAAGCATGGATTATTCCATAAAGAGTAACTATAAAACTTCACTGCTGGTATCTGTGTTTACGTTCCTCAAAATGCGCCGATATTAAAACTGTTTTGGGGGATGGAAAAAAATGCTTGGACTAGTAATTTAAAATGATGTAATTACGTAGCTCGTCCAGCAGAGAGCAGTCCGTTATGTAATTGGTGATAAGTAAAGTCTTAACTGTTCAGTGCACTGATGTTTGGAACAAAGTTTGTTGGACATCCTGCCTCCATTACGTATCTTTGTCATGTGTATTTGATAACCACATTCAAATATTATACAAAGAATATCAGCTGATATATCAGATATCAGAATTTTCTTGCTCTCTAATATCGGTGTCGGCATCGACCCAAAAATTCAATATCAGTCGGGCCGCAGATATCATGTGTTAGTGAGCAGAGCCTGAACGCACACACAGGTCTGATGGGTGACTGGAGCGGGTCATGTGCACCCAAACTGTGTGAAAACACAGAAACAGCACTAATACAATTATCATACTCTATTTGGATTAATTATCAAAGAACACTGGTGAAGCTGCATCATCATCAGCATCTCACATGTGATTTACTGCTCATATGTACACTCAATACGTCAAAATGTGCGATTTGAGGATGTGATTGTATATGTACAAGAAAATCTTTTTGAAATGGCGTCAACAAAACTTTCTCCTTACTGAGGGCTTATATTTATGAGAAGGTCATTCACTGGTCTGTGCATGTTGGGCTTGTGCCCCTCCTACAATATAGTGGACCTGCTGTAAATGTAAATATTGCTTATCGTTACAAAGCCAGTTACAAATTTGCTTTACATGTCTAACATTAACCTCAAAGAACATGTGTAATATAATCAAATGCCTAAATTTAAAGACACATTTGCAGCAGTCGTCACCAAACACGCTCCGTTGTCTGATAAGAGCTGTACGTCACCTTCACTGTAGTGCCGCGCGTTGCAGCACAGCGTGCGTGCGTAACACTGACACAAATATTATGCGGTCCTGACCCATTTTCAGCCAGCCCACACAACAATGTAGCCTGTCTGGTCATTTTATTCAGTAACAGGCTATATGCGCGTCTGTCTCTGCAGGTTATTTGTCATATTTACGGTGGTGAGCGACTCCGCAGGCCTGATGTAGCCCGACTCTGACAAAAGGCTTTGTTGCACTGCAGCGACGACAGCCTCCAGTCGCTTCATGCATCATGCACCACTGAGGAGACTCCTTCTGACAAGCCTCATATTCATCTTAGTGATTGGCCCCTCATCACTAACATGGTCACCTACATGCAGTGTTCAAGCTGCACAGCCTGGCAGAGAGGAGCAGGTTCAAAGTATCAGTGCAGCGGCTGGCAGAGGCGGATGGATGCTGCGCGGGAGGGTGCTGCCGGTTCCCCTGAGCGCGAAATACACCGACGGATTTACCTCTGAGCTCCGTTTATAGCAGGATTAATAATTAAGCGCCCCACCCAAGTAGCGTGTCAGTGATGTGAACAGCAGGACTGGACTGGGTCTACCTGCAGAGCCGTACGATTTGGACAGCAGCCACCGCACGCTGGCGCAGATCTTGGCCCGGTTGAAGTCGTACTGGTCCAGCGGTTTGATCTCCGGCACCGAGGAGGTCTTCTTCATCGCGCCGGGAGAGTCCACCATGGCCGCGCTGCGCCGCACGGAGGACACGGAGGCAGCGCCGCGCCGGGAAAATGTGAAGAGGAGGGATGGAGGAGGAAGAGGACAGACGGAGGAGGAGGAGGAGGAGGAGGAGGAGGATCTTGCGATGCAGACTGAAGCATAAGAATCATCGAAAGACGATAAAATGAGAAATAGACTGAAAGGGTCGTAACGTGATGACGTGATCTAGTATTAGCTCATAGATGAATCAAAAATCTATTACGGAGAATTAAATACCTCACATGAAGCTGTCAAACCGGCTCCACGCCCCCGTGAACGTCACATGTCGACCAATGAGGATGTCGCAGAAACATAGACCTTCTCTTCCAAAGTCTTATAATTCCGAAACACGTGAAGGCAGCAGCAGAAACGACTCAGACAATCGTTCTCGGAAATATCAGCCTCAATATTTCACCTGTGAGAGCAGATGAGAGTTTCATCTATTGACTGGGAACATAAAAGTCAGTGACAGTGCCCTCCTTCCTCCACAGGGTGGCGCCCTCGAGCAAGACTTCACCGCCCCAGTCAGTGGAAACAATAGAGGGCTGTGGTTGTGAATCAAAGCTGTGGTTCTAAAAGCGGAAGAGCACACAAAATCAAACACACACCAGGTTAAGTGGGATTTTTGGCAACAGGGTCTAAATTCTGTTTCCTTTCACTGTTTTGTTTCACTGCGTAGTTCGCCCGCTGGACTCCTTGTATATTGTTATAGGCACGTTTTCAAGTATATGTCAGCTGTTCAGTCAACTTATAGTACCCTCATCTGGTATCAGAAAATGACAACCAGCTTACGGAAGGATGTGTGATGGATTCAGCACCTTTCGATGTCACAGGTTTTTCTGTGAGAGTGATCACACAACGGAATTTTATATCATCTCAACCTCAACCGTCCATTTTCCTCTCGCCTTCTATTCTGACAAACATTTTCAGCTGGGCTGTTACAGTCTATTAATACAGTCAGTCTTAAATTTCGTAAACAAACACACACACACACACACACAGATGTTTGTCTATGGTTATAGGCTGCACACCACCATTGTGGTGATAAATGCTTACAGAGAATAAACAGACTCCACTGCAACATTTTTTAAGTGACAAACAGACATTATAATAGCTTGTGTCTGCATGTTTTCTATGTGCAAGCCACAAAGTCTTCTGAAACAGGAAAACCACAGAAATCACAAAAGTCTTCCACACATGCTGCTGAGAGAAAAAGCCCTGCAAACAAACTTATACCTCAGGTTTTATTCACTGTCACATACAAAAAACTCAGCAACCCAGAAAAGATCCTAACCATCTCCTCCTTTTATTAAAGCGTTACTTAGAACCAAAACAAAGGAGAAAAATGATCAAAATCAAACAAATGAAGAGCTGAACCATCGTGCTTTGACTCAGGCTGTGTTCATGCAGAAAACAGGAAACTGGTGAGCACGGTTCTCATGGACGGAAGCCAAGACGGACATGTTCGCTGCTTTCTTTTTTCATTCTGTCATCCCAAGATCACAAAAATAATCTTCTCAATGTTGTTATCTTGTTATAATGGGATAAACTGATACATTATCACAAGACAGCAGAACTTGTTTTCCTGTGACAATGGAATAATTTATCTGATTATCACGCAGTAATGAGCCTTCATGCTGAGATCATGGGATAATTGTGAAGGAATCGAAAGTGAGTGTCTGGTTTCTGATCACACAGATTTGACCTTTCAAGATCACTGTCACTGTCGCCAGGATTCATAACTGAACAGTGAATAAAGCATAAATGTGTCATTTTAGAGCAGACAGTTATGATGTGAGGATCATAAAGAAAACATCATATTTGTGATAATCAAAGATGTCGACCAGCTTCAGCCAGCAGCTGCTCAAATAAAGACGATATTATTAGAATGGCAGAAAGACTACTGTTATTATTGGCAACATTCCTGATCTCTTAAAAAATATTAGTTAAGAGAAAACAACATTTTATTTTGAAAGTGAACTTTTTTACCTCATAAGCACAGGAAAATGACCGTTATCCCATGATAACACATTAATTGATCCTATTATAATCTAATAACAAGTTGTTATCCCATGATGATGAGATGATTATCAGGATCTTGAAATGAAAAAAAATGAAGAAAGATAGTAGTGATCATGGCCGCTCTTGGCTTCTGTACTCATGCAAATAAACTCCAAGATGTAAATGAAAAAAAGAACACAATATAAAAGAGGGGGCAGCACAGAGGTTCTGGTTGCTGTAAATCAGCTGCTTGTGTCCATAACGAAGCCAAAGAAGTGCAGTAGGCTGATACTCCTGACATGCATGAATCGGTGACTTGCCTTTAAATGTACAGATGGCCACACTCACTCACACTGCTGAACTGGTGAGACGCTCCTGCTTGATACTGAGTTTCTTTTCTGTGAGAGAAAACTGAACAAGCCGAGGAAAATAGAGGAAACACTGGCTTTCATTTCCTGGTTTTAAGACATTCAAAACAAGTGGCATCCATGAGAAAAAGTTCCCATGTGTGCATGTCTGTCAGCTCGTGTAACTTCATTAGCTGCACGATAGTCCTGTGAGTAGAAGCAGTGTGTTTTCAGCACTTAACAATCCTTCAGTACCAAGAGTACCTTCAAGCCTGGCTGCAAACAGCACTTGGACAACTATTACTTCTAATTATAATATTCAATTTTTTTTGTTGGTGAATTGTGAACCAACACGGGTGTACATGTTACAGAAACTTTCACGTCTGTAGTCAGCTTCGTAGGTGCTTTTTTTTGTTATTTTGACTTGTCTCACAGAAAGCACACAGGTGTAAATAAAATAAAATTGTATTTTTTACATTCCATTTAGCCTCTCTAGTTCCTGGGTACTGGTATGAGGGGCGACTGATAAATTCTTGTCCTGAAGTAGAGGTACATCAGTTCTGCCGTTCTCGCTACATGCACGTGCAGTTCAACTCTTTGAACGATTCTGCAGAAAACTTGATGTCAGTAACTTTTGTGGGAATTTCCATTTTGCAAGTCAGTGCTGTCTGAGAAAATGGACAATATCACTCATCAGATACCATCGTCTCAAAGCCTCCCACAAGGAGGTCCAACAGGAAGTGTAGGGGAGGGTGCCCCTCTACGGTGGCCCTGAAGTGCCAGTCACAATCACAAACTGAAAACACAATGGCAAAATGTAAACCACGACAACAAATCACAAAATACAATTGCAAAAAGGAAAAGAAGACCACCTCCCCCCGGCACAACTGTAAATGGAAAAAACAACCACAAAAACAAAAAACACGACTGCAAAAAGAGAAAACACGACAAATAGGCAAAGGACAACTGCATAAAGAAAAACACAACAATAACACAACAACAAAAATGTTAAATTCATGACCAGGCAAGTGTAAAATTTAGCTTTCAATAATTAATAAAAAACGAATTCCTACTTTTTGCGGTTGTTTTTCTTTTTTGCATCTGTGTTTTCTATTTGAAGCCTCTTGGTCCTCAAGGGCAGTCTTCATATACTCAAACATGCCATGTATCACACACACACAGACACACACACACACACACAGACACAGACAGTACGTGTTCATTGAGTCAAACGTCTCTGGTGTGTGCAGGCAGCAGAAATGGAAGCAACGTAATCCACTGAGAATGTCACAGGACCAGTTTTCTCTTTTCCTGCCGAGCAGCCGACTGCATATCAAGAAAAATCACGGAAATGAGGACAAAATGTTTCTTTCTCTCTGTGAGAGTTGCTGTGGGTGAAGACGGTGGTGCTATCTCACATCTGTCGTGATGATGAAGGTCAGAACAGGCTCCTGTTCAGACTCAGTTTCCAGCTCAGGACGAGAAACACGAACAACTCGACGTTCTGAGTGACCGACAGCAGGATCGAAAGTTGGTGTGTATGCGCATTTTTGTGTATGTGTTTGTGTTTTTATGTTATGTGTAAACAACAGCAAACGTAAGTCAGACTGACATTTTTGGAGGTTTTATATTGGATTAAATGAAAACTTTGGAGCTGACACATTTTTGTCTTTGCTTACTTAAAATATTTATTTCGTTTTATTTATGTTACATCTTATTTTCTCGTTAATGAACACACTGCAGCTCATGGTGGTATAAAAAGGTGATATCGTATCAAATTTCTCACAGTTGCTCCGCATGTTTGTAGTATTATGTTTTCAGCTGACCCTTGACAGCACTGATTGTATTTATTTTACATGTTAATTTCCAACAGATCCTAATAATCATTATTTGTCTGGAGGCAGACAAATGCCACAACAAGCTACTAAACATTTAGGATTTTAATGTAATTTTCATTACATTTATAGTAACAAAATAATAGACTTTTCTTTTGACAGTTCATTAAGTTTATTCCAGTTCTGCTTTTCAAATATGTAGTCATGCTGATCATGAGTTTCTTCCCTCTGCAGGTAAACCGGCCATGGGTGGCTCCTCCTCTAAAAGAAGCTTTTTCTGGCAGAAGAAAAAAACGTCACCAACGAAAAAAGCCTGGAGTCAGCTGAGGAGGGCGCTACGCAATAAGAAACACAAGAGGAAGAGTATCCTGTCACTAGATAAACTGAAGCTGGACAACCTGAGGAGGGAGAAGCATTCCCTAAAGAGATTCTCACTGCCAACAGACAAGAAAGAGGCAACATTGCTGAAAAGACTCTCTTTGGGTAACATAAGGAAGGGGTCGATTCAGACTGCTCCACCAGGAAGGAAGGAGAAGGACAGAGGAGGGCCGGGCAAAGTAGGAGAGCAGAAAAAGAGTTAATTTTCTCTGCATGAGGATGCCACACAGGTTGACAAAGGAAGAAAATGAGACAAATGGATTGAAAAAGGAAGCAATAGTGTCTTAAAAAACTTAATAGGATCTAAAGAAAATAGACAACTTAGAGAAAAAGAACCTTAAATATGTCAGGAAAACAAAAGAAAAGGCTGTCAATAAACTGAAGAGTCAAAGATATTGGTGTTCAAAGTTTTTAATGACGTCACTGTCAGTTACTGAGGGTTATCATGGCTGAATATGAGACACAGGAAACTAAACCACAGCGTTACAGTCATAACACGTCTTTACCGTACACATCTTGACATGAGTTTTACTTAATATGAATATAAATCAGCTGCAATATATCTACCATAAAGCTTCATTTCACTTGACTCACACTTCACGCAAAGGCTCATTTAAAACTGGAAACATTTCTTGATATTGTTCTAATTTAAAAAAAGCTTCACTTCCCTTTATGGTGTCTTCTTTTTTTTTTTTTTTTTTTGAGCTGCCTCTGACGGCTGCTAAAGTGCACTAAATACTGTACAGAGAACTGACAATTACAATGTGATCATAAATAAAATTTTATATCACAAACAATTTACAAATGAATATTTCGTGTCATTCCAGCAGACAGACAATGATGCAAACACCACCGTGTTAGCAGCATACTGTGACAGCAAATAAAAATGAACGCTTGGAAGGGCTTGAGGCGTCTAAAACTACAAAACGACTGTTTGTGATGCGTGTTCCCTGCAGCAGAGGCTCCTAACTGACACTGCATTTAAGGGACAGTTCACCCCAAAATGAAAATTTGGTAGTTATCCACTAACTGTCATGCTGATGGAAGGTTTGGCCAATTTTTTTTAGTCCACAAAACTCCCCTGTGAAACTTCAACAGTGTTTCATGGACTAAAAATGCATGAGGGTGAGAAGAACATGACTAAATTTTCATTTTTTGGGTGAACTGTCCTTTCAAGGCACAAACAGGGTCTGATCCATTAATTTGATCTAATGAGCATGTCAAGTCAAATATTCGGGTATAAAACTGTAAATACGCCACATCTAAAATTTTGTAACAACCTAATTAGAATTCTAAAGCAAGACAGATTTGTGGAGAACTATTGGAAAGAGGTATAAAAATACTTTAGAGCAGGGTTATAAAGTCTAATTAAGGCTTTCTTCATGCTGATGAATCATTACGTTATACTTTTAAATCAATATAATCCATTTACAAAGAATAACTAATATTGGCAATATCCATTTAGTTTGTGTTAATTCTCTTTCAGCACAATTTGCTTCTTTGTCTTTTTCATTGACTCTTTAATTCATCCTGACAGGTCATTAAAAAGTGAGCCAACAAAAGTTTGTAACTCAACAGTAAACCAACATGTTTGCAGTTACACATGTAATAAATCCCTGATAACAGGTTCTCTCAGTGCAATAATCCATTAGGTGTTAACAATTTGCCTAAAGAAATAAAAACAAAAAAATTTGATGATCACAAAATCCAAAAACATGCCAATTTTAACAGTTAAGTACACTTTACTGCTGGAAGGGATTATTCAATTTAAGATAAAAACCAAGACCCACCTAACAAACACCCAGCACAACCCAAACATACACAGGGTTAACTCAGGGCTGCGTTCCAATATCCGTACCATCACACTTGTTAGTATGCCTGAAAAAGATTAAGTGTGTCCCAATACAAAGCAGGTCAAATAATATACCAAATATACAAGGATTTTTTACTGCATCTGTTCACATTTTGCCAGCTTGCTGGCTACTCTGACCCACAAATGTCACATTGACTAAGCTGCCAAGTTAGCACAGAAGACAGCTCGTGAGCTGCGTTCAAGTCCCATACCTTTTCTTTTCACTGTGAATTTCATACTGTGGACTGAATGGGCCACAGGGTCGAAGTCCAAGGTGCAGTGTGATGAGGAAGTAGTGTGTCTTAGTAATACACACTGAGAAACAACGCATAACTTTTAATGGCAGCTGCTGAATGCACTTAAAGAAAAAGTATGCACTTTGGAACACAGCTCAGGAGGCCATGACGACAGCTGTGCAGGGTTTAAACATGAGGTTTGATCTCTGAATAAAAAGCAGCAGCAGTAAAGTTTAAGTTGTTGAGAAAAAGGAGTTTCGGTCTGGACATGCTGCAAGTGACCAAACCGTCCGGTGGAGCAGTGTTCCTACATCAACTTAGCACTTCATTAAAACACAGGGCAAGTGCCATATATCTCCCAACCTGGCAACCCAAACATTGCCATTTAATAGCCTGTGGTTGATCAATATAACATAAGCACATTGCTTATTAACCATTATCAAATGGGCAGCTTACACGGTGCAAGTTTTTGCATCAAACAAAACACTTCTGTTGTGGTTCGTCCTTCCTTTTCCACGAGGACGGCGTGCTGACGCCCCTGAAACCGCAAATGTTTGAAACCAGGATTCAGAGCAAAATCTTTTAAAACGGCAACATTCGTTCCGGCTGTGTAAACTGGCAAAACGCAAAGCCTGTGACAGCGGTGACTATGCTAATGCTAATGCTAATGCTAGTGTAAGTCAATGCATTCCGCTCTTGCCACTACCAAAATCTGATTAAACACTCCGCAGTGCACCCAAAGCAGGTCGATGTTGAGGTGAATTGAACTGTTTGTAGAATAATTTTAGAAGTCAATCGATGTCTGAATTTCTTTAATTTGTGGCTGCTCAGGGCTTAGCAGCAGCTCTGATGGGATGTCATTACAAAGTTACACCGCCGACTACTGGCCTGGCATGCATACTACAGCACTTTGGGTCGTTCGTGTAAACGTGGACATGTTTTAAAGACGCAGACCTTTCCGTTTTTAGTATGGCTGCTCTTGCCTAAGCGTGGCCTCAGTCACGCAGTCTAACCCTGTTATAAAGTCCAGTTCAGACTGGTATTGTGTCCTGGTCTTTGTCTGCAACTCGCCTCTTAAGTGTAAAATGAGTGTGGGTGACATCACACTTTCAATAAACCGATATGCATGACATACACTTGGTTATCAGGAACTAAGTACACACAGCCAAATGGAGTGTTTTTCAGAGGCGTGCCTCAGCTGTCTGATCATTTTGGAGCTTTTAGTTTATGTGCTGCTGACTGACCTGTTTATTGTTTGGTCCATCCCATTTCTTTCAGTGAAGGCAGGTGAAATATCAGTGACGCCTCTCTTTATAACACCCAACAGTCTGAAAGCATCATAAACTACTTGCCATCGTTCTGAAGGAGGATTTATTACAGGGCTGTTATATTGGCCTGCACTAGTTTTGGCTAGGTACACCAAATAAACTTTCATACATTTGTGGTGGAAACCATTACTCAACCACTTGGAACACATTTTCAGTCATTTCTTCACTGCACTGCCAGCATGTTGCAGTTGTTCAGCAGCTGTTAGTGCTGCTTCTTGTGCCACTTTGCCTCCTTATGTCAGAAAATGAGCCACTTGCCTCCATTTGATAGGAGATAAATCCACTGTCACGTTGGCCAACTGGTATTAGAAGTTAATCAATGCTTCTTTGGCCCACAAGCAGCTCAGCTTTAGACAAAGACAGAATACCATTCGGCTGCTGGCAGCAGGGATTAAAAGTATGTTGTTGTTGTTTTTACAAAGAATAAAGAGTTTTTGACCCTGACACACGAGTCTGCTGGCTGACGGGACACAGGTCTTTATGTGAGCATACTCAGATTGGTAGATTTCTGCGTTGTGTGTTTCTGCGCATCACTGTTCGAGTTAATTCCACTTTTCTGAAGAGACGGGGATGTCTTCTGAGCCCTCCGGGATGAGAGGTGTCCCGTTGCTCCTCTCCATCAGCTCAGCAGTGCGAGACTTACAGTTCTACAGACAGAGGTGGAGAGACAGATGAGAATGTGGGGCAAGAGTTGAAGGGAGTTAAGGATCAGGAGAGGGGTGGAGGGGTTAGGTGCAGCAGAAAGGAAGAGGAAGTGACAAAGAAAGAGAGGAAGAAGGGATTAGTCATGTCCAAACTAGCAAAAAGAATGAAACTAGTGGAGAGAAAAAGATCTGACAAACATGTTCATGCCCGTGCCGGTTCTGTCAGTGTGACATGAATCCAAATGTAAATTTCACTGGTTAGAACAAAGAAGCAATCATGCTAAAAATCAGACAAGGCAGGCAGACAGACATGACCAAATGAATGCAGATGTAGGCTGATTTATGCGTTTATTTGTATTAGTAGTAACAATTGTACAAAAATAGACCCTAAATAATGTAAAAAAAAAAAAAAGGTCTGAACCGTGGAAACAATACCAACAGTTCGCCTGTCATAAGATGAAAATGAATATCAACATTGAATTATCTCAAATCTGAAGACAAAGAATATAGTTTAAACATATTGTTATCCCTTTAATAGCTTCTGGTAGTTGAATTCCCTGTAAGATTACTAATCGTATATGGTTGGTCATTATCCATAAAAGTCTCACTCTTTTAATCACATGAGTCACTGCATATTTTACTAACAACACACACACAGAGAGAGCAAATGCAAATTGGACTCAACCATTGCTCTCCTGCCTCCTACCTGTTCTTAATGTTACTTTAAAAAATAAAAATAAAAAAAATTTCAAACAATGTTTCCATAAATCAGTGTGAGGACTCACATGCGCCCAAGACCACACACACACACACACACGACTAGACTTCCTGAAAGCAGAGTGTGTGAGTGCGCGTGTGTGTAAGACAGACTGACAGAGTGCAACATCTCCAAGGCACACACATGCCAGAGTAACAAGTCAGAGGAAATGTGGCGAGGAGCATGACCCATTCCAACCACAAGTTCACATCTGGACTGCTTAAAGAACACAAGCACAACGTAACACACACACACACACACACACACACACACACACACACACACACACACACACACACACACACACACACAACGTAACACACACATTAGCAAACAGCACGGTGAACATAGAAATGTTGTGTTCCCTGGAAACTAAGTAACGATTGCATAAGACAAAAAAGAAACCTGTTTGTGGTTCGAGGCAGTGTGACCATTCAGGCCTCGTTTATGAGATTTGAGGAGTTTCACTGAGGTCACTGGTGGATGTTCTGCTAATCTTCGCCTCAAGGAAATATCGACATCCTGCTGGTTAAATGTACATGGGTAGAGAATTACATTTGTGTCATATGCTGAGAGCACGCTTGGACTACAGCTGCAATGATTAATCGAATCATCAACCAATCAATAGAAGATTAATTGCCAACTATTTTGATAATAGATTAATTATTTCAGTCATTTTTCAAATTAAAAAGAACATATCACTGGTTTAGTCTCTTAAATGTGAAGATTTTCTGCTTTTCTGTGTCATTTATGACAAAAAAAGAAAAGTCTTTGTGTTTTGGGCTGTAATTTGGACGAAAGAAGTGATTTGACGACGTCATACTGGGCTCTGGGAAATTGAGATGAGAATTTTTCATACTTCTTGACATTTCATGTTGTAAACAATTAATCGATTAACCGTAAAAATAGGCGACAGATTAATCGATAATGAAAGTAACCGTCAGTTGCCATCCTATTCCGGTTTGTGTGCCGTAAAGTGTTTCGTAGCGTTTCCACTGACTGAACGGACCGGGCAAAGTTTTTGTAAAAGTCAGGAGAGTAACCTCCAATCTGCTCGCTGATGGTCTCATTTGACAGTGTAGGTAAAATTTGTATTGAGTATTGAGATGAGTGTTAACTTTAGGCGAGTAAGACACAGAGTAGTTCTGTTTAAATGGTCTTTAACTCCGACTGACCACCAGATGTTTTTTCTTCTGTTTCGCTCTTGTCATCTAGCATGTCGCTGCACAGTTGTGAAAGTGCGATGGTCACACTGTATACCATATGTGGTTTTGTTTGTTTGTCTTTTGAGTCTTTACTGTGGGTAGTTGTTTTGTTTATGACTGCTGTCGTCGGCTCCGGTGCTCTCAGACAATACCTCTTGCTCCAGGGTGTTAAAGTGAACTCCTGAGCTGTCCTTGTTGCTGCCCCGCCGGCAGCACATGATATCCTTGAAGGTGCGCCTCATCTCTCTGTCCCTGAAGCAGTAGATGATGGGATTGACAAAGGAGTTACA
>JAPZDX010000019.1:13718674-13730794 GCA_029783625.1 Naso annulatus | reverse complement strand
CCAAGCAGTCCCGAAACAGTCCCAAGAGGTCAAAGCTACACACGCTACATTTTGTTGACTGCTGGCAGGCAAAAAGCTGCTTGTAATTGTTGCTGTAGAACTATTCATTTATCACTTCAGGAAGTTTTATATAATTTTTAGGCAAGAATGTTACCGTGTAGATTCCAAACATGTAGTCAGTTAATCCAAATAATGCTTGTTTGTAAATCTGTCGAAGTTCTCGAACTTGCGAGGAGCTACAGCTCGTGTGTGAGACCTGCAGGTCTGCTCGCTGCAGCAGCCCGACTCTTTAAGCTGACACACCGGAGAGAACATTTACTGATGAACTGATGATCTGTGCAGAAGTTAAACCCTGGCCGTAATGTTTCTGTAACATTTTAAAACATGAACCAAAAATAAAAGGATGCTTTGCTGCCTTTTCATTTGATTATCTGCCACAAGTTTAATGTTACCGGTGAAAAAAACAACAACAACATTTTATTCATTTTGGTGCTCAAATGCATCTTTTAAGATGGAATGCCTTCTTACATGTTGCTCAGTGCATGAATTAGGCCATGAATTAATCTGTCCACCTTAAATGTCAATATGCAACTTTAAGAGGTTTTATGAGGATTCATTTGACACGTCTGAATTTCAAACATAATTCATTTGCTTTTGCCTTTCTTTCATGATAACAGACGCTTTATTAATGATTGGATCTTCCAACACTTTATAAAATGTGTATGAATTTCTGCCGGTCTATGCAGGTGAAATTTTTTTCCCCTGAAGAAAAAAGTGGCAGAGCGCCGTAATGATGCACTTCTGCAGCACCTCCCGGATGCATCCAGCATTGACCCCGCCCACCGAGTAAGCGTAAGGTCGGCAGTGGAAACACAAGCCAGATCTATGTAGGGGTACTGTTCGGAAGAGAACCGTACCAAACTGAACTGTACCGCTCAGTGGGAACGAGGCTAATGTGATGGCCGTGGACTGATTACAATTAACAGAAACATTTCGAAATGAAAGACAAATACTTCACATTTGTCCTCATCTTGACCCCTGCTCACCCCTTCTCACTGTACTTCATGGCACTGTGGACGGGGTAGCCAGAACTGCCGACAACGTCACACTTGGCTCCACCACTCAGCAGAGCTTTGACAGACTCGATGCGTCCCAAACGGCACGCCACATGAAGTGGTGTCTCCCCGCTGTTGTTCAGCTCGTTCACCCCCGAACATAACCGCGAGCAAAGGACCTGAACGAGGAAAGGATGAAGTGATGGACGACAGCACGGTGGAGGAAGAGGAAGGAGGGGAAATCATGTTACTGGGCTGTTTAGAGGACGTGACTGGTTAACAGCTTTTTGAATCTTTAGATGAAACTGTCACACCCAGCTCGGGATGATGGTCTTTACTTATCAATAGTCAGATGGAGTTGTGGCGAGGCTTCGCTGCTGCTGAGTCTCACCTGGATGATGGCAGGAGAATCCTGTTTGGCGGCGCAGTGCATGGGCGTCTCTCCGTTGCGGTCTCTGATGTCAGTGCGAGCCTGGCTTTCCTCCAACAGCTCCTTCACACACGCCGAGTCACCACGCTCGCATGCTAGGTGAAGAGGCGTCTGACCTGACACGTCCCGAGAATTGATCTGACTGGAGGCAGAAAGATGGCGTCACAACAACACAGGCCATTTTACATATTCTAGCCAATTAAATATTATTGGGTATACGGTTGGTTGATTTTATTATTACTCGGGATGGGCAATGATTTTAATATTCAAATGATCATTAACTTTAAAAAAAACTGAATAATTCATGTGACTGTGATTTTGTCTTTTAAAAAAAAAAAAGTCTGTTTTTCCCTTGTTTTACCAGCATCTGGAAATAACGTGATAACACTAAATATCATGTTATTACGTGCATCAGTAGTCTGGCGTTATTACCAGGCTCCAGTAAATGTAGCAGCTCATTTGTTTCTAAATGAGGTCAGTAAAGTGTTAACAGTTCGTACAGCGCTGTGAGAGCCAGTGCATGGTGCAAATCATCACAGCAGAAACCTGCAGAGATTTCTACAGCCATCAAAATAAAAAACGAAAATGAGGTGCAGTGCAAACTCTGCCAAACTACGCCAAGGTTACCACGACTGGAGCAACTGTGCTACGATAATGCATGTGCACTGCACAGTCGTGTGACAAGTGTTGAAAAAGTGTCTCTGACCAGCAATTTTTGAATAATTGTTGAATAATGCCAAGCGAAGGGCAGTTTTATTTGAAACGCAGAAATCCAGATCAGATCAACAGCAGACCATCTCCAACAACAGACATTACATTATGACTCCATCTGGCCTGTCTGCCACTCCGACTCTCTCTCTTTCTCTTTCTCTTTCTGTCTCTATCTTAATTGTATTTCTTCTTCACCAAACCGGTCAAGGCAGATGGCCGCTCTCCAGAGCCGGGTCTTCCCACGAGGGAGTTTTTCCCCGCCGCCGTCACGTATGCTCTCATATGCTTGCTTTGGAAGGTTCTGTTGGTTTCTCTTCCCGTGAAAGCGCTTTGAAATGTCTGCAGATGTGATGAAGCGCTTTACAAATAAAGATTGATTGATTGATTGATTGAACGCCCATCCCTAATTATTACCAGGCACTGTTAATATTTCTCTCTTTTGCTACAGTGTGGAAGTGAGCTCACGGTGACTTCAGAGTTCAGTCATAGGTCAACCACAGTCTGTCTTCTATTCAGTCTGTCTTTTTGCCAAATTCATTTCATCATTGTGTGAGAATGCAGTTCAGGCTGGGACAGCTTTGAATTATTTTCTTGTTTGCGCCTTTAAGTAATTACAACATCCCGGATCTGAGTCTTGGCAGAAACCTGCAAGCTTTTTGTTGCAAGATAAGAACAACTTTCCCTTCAAATGTCTTTTTATGATGTTCGTGTTTCCTCATTTTGTCTTGTAAATTTTCCTGCAACAATGTTGGTGAAGGCTTTTTGAAAGACACACACATCTTGCAGTTAAAACAGCTTTTACATTGATGCGAGTTAATGATCGTACTCTACTGAAATAAAAGAAAATCAGTCACTGCGTGGCCAATCAGTAGATTACGTCCAGAGATTTGCAGTTATCAAGCTGTAAAACTGGCAAAATCTGGGAGGCTATTCAAACCCTGTTGTTATGAATTGATTAGAAAAAGCTGATAGTAGTTCATGCATTAAATGCGTTTCGTTTACAATTACTGCCTCTGTAGAACTGGTTTACGTAGTACAATCCTCTTTTCATTCTATCCTGAAGCACTAATGTGCGGGCAAACTGCTCTGAGCCACAAACTACGATCAGAAAAAGATCAGTCAGCTGATCCTTCTCGCCGGTACTTCAACCACAACCTTCATCACCTCATGTTGTTCAACTCTCCTCAGCTTAATGCACCCTTGAAAAAAATGTTTCAATATCTTAACACCTGTACGGAGTACAAAGACATTAGAAACACTTGACATTGTGCAAAGCAAAAAATTTGTTTTAATTGTACAATTTTCAAAACTTTGAAAATTCCCATAACTAGTTTTGTTTAAATTAAGACAACTTAATTTATTTTAATACCGTAACAGTAAGTCTCTGTCTTTGGACTTTCAGACATTTAGGTGTCACACAGGCTAAATAAATGCGAGAACAAATGATTATGAGTAACACGTCTCAACTTTTTTTGTTTTAAAAATTAAAACTAAATTTGTCTGTAACAGCTGATGTTTAAAACATGTTGATAGCTTGTCAGTCAACCACAAAGATGTTTGGAATTTTGTTGGATTCATTTATTAGTCATGCAAACGGCATTATTAAAGCCTGTGGTTTGAGTGTGGAAGAAATCGAACGTCCCAGAACAATAAATCAAACACACCCTTTCACAGGCGCTGTGTTTAGGGAGTAAAGGTACGCAGTAACGTACAGATAAGTTACAGAGGAGTCTCTGATCATCATCTAACACGCAGCTCGTCTGAGCTGCTGTCTGTGTTGCTGGAATAAAACAGGACATCATGAAACATCACAACTTATTCTGCTACACATTTTAAATGGGAGATTTTGCAACAAACACCTGCCTGCCAAAACCCCACAGCGCTGGATATCAATTCAGCTGCAGCGAGTTAGCTCGAGCTAATGTTAACTAGCATTAGCATTAAGTTAATGAAAGGCAGCTGAGCTCCATCCAGCACAAATTAAAACACGGCATGGACAGTTCAGAGGCAATTCACAACGACTTAGAAGAAATTTTTACGGAGATCACAAGCGGTTTAAGATGTCATACTGTTAGCAGACGTGTTTTCTTGCAAAAAGCGCGATCACAGCTGGTTTTGAATGTGGGTTTTGGTGGTAGGCAGCACTGGACCCTTCCAACCTACTTTCACCCCTGTTTGTGGCATATCTTGAATCTTGTGACAAAATCCCTTTCAGCGATTTATCAAGCTAAAAAAAAAAGAGCAAACTTTTGCTGGTAACACCTTCGTTTCCTCGCCTTTCCATTTTTCATCCTAGTCTAGTGAATATCTTATCGCACAGTCATTTTAAAAGTTAATTTTGTCACAAGCATACACATTCCTCTCAAGCAGCAACAGCAGACACAATCAAAATCATCACTTCCTGTCTTACCTCTGGACATAGTTATGTTTGAGACACTCTCTCAGGCCCGTCTCCACGGCGATGTGGGCGGAACTCCAGTCCGGGTGGTTGCGGATACAGTCGACGATCGGCTGGGTGGTCTCAGCCTTCAGAGGAAGTGTCTCATAAAAGGGGCGGAGCTTGAGGGCATACTGGGGAAACCAGTTCATGGCGTCCGCCTCGGATGCCACCTGAAACAGCCTGATTACACAGCAAACTGAGAGTTAAAATGAATAAGTGCCAGAAGCTCCCAGAATGTTAGTACTGGCAGTGTTTAAGGTTAAAACAAATAAAAATATAACACATTACTCCAAAGATACCTCTCTTTTTGGTCTCCCACTAATTATTTTGTGTAACCTTTACATCCAAAACACAAATGTAATACTGTAATATTAAGGCTTGTACACGAACCTTTAACGTAGCTTTGCTCTGTGCTACAGTTTGACAGGGGTCAATACTTAGTCTAATATTAGAATGCTGTATGATGTTAAGTTTGCAGGCCATTACATTTGCATTAGAGGTTAACTTTAAACATAATGACATGTTCAACATTTGTTTTAATGTTGGCAAACTGTAAAAACCTTCTGACGTCACTGCTTCACCCTGTTTTTCAGATGAGAAATACCAGCACTGGTTCATTCAAGCTAAAGGGCTTTCACTGGGTGATGGTGCTGGTTGACTGAGTCCAAATTAAATCAAAAAGTTTTTTGCTTTATTTATTGTTTAGACCAAATCCGTAGGAGGCCATTAAAACACAAACTACCAAACATCTTTATCTTAATAACGTTCTTTCATTTCTGCAATTCTGGCCGACATCTGCAGAAGTGAAGCACAAGTTTACACTAGAGATGGGACGATTACCTTTTTTATCGTTAATCGTGATAAAAACACTCAAAATAATCTAATCGTAATAAATTTCAATTAATCAAATAATCATCATAATCCTGAATTACAGTGTCTGCTATGAACAAGCTAATGTAATTCTGACTTTTCATGCTTGTGAACAGTAAACAGTCCACACGACGAGTTGGATTTACTAGAACAGAGCAGACTTACTCATAGAGTATTGTTTATTAATCCTTTATGTATGCAGGGATACCTGATAACTTATCAAAATATATTTAGATTTTTTTATTATTATTATTATTATTTTTGTTTAATTATTGCAATAATATCGTGTATTGCGAATATTTTGGTCACAATAATTGTGACATGAAATTTTCTAATCGGCCTACTCCTAAATAACACAACAAGTTGATGACATGTAACTGTCCTTACCAGTCTGCACTAGAAATACTGGTTGGTTAAGCTTGCTGCTGTTATTTTATTAATGTGCACATTTAAATTAAGAAACAATACGCAATATTTGAAGCGCACTATGCAAAGTACCACACATTTTAATCACTTAAAAATACAACAACGTTATTGAAATATGTGATTATTGGTTTCGCACAGCTGTTGCAAATACAATATGTTTTAGAAAATTCAAAATTTGGATTATTTTGTGCTCACTTTTGACTTTTTAGACTGGTCAACCAATTTTAAATTGACAGGGAGATTATGTCATCATCCCTAATCTAAAAATCGTAATCTCATTCAGTGGTTGTGTAACACTACAAAGGACACATCACACACCTCTCCCTGTCCCTGACGTGATCAATACTGACCTCAGAGTCACAGCAGGCGTCTCGGGGCACATGAGCAGACAGTCCCATGACTGACACTGGGTGTTTCTGTACAGGACCATGCGTCCCTCCTCTTTCAGCATGACTTTGCCTCCCCCACCGTAGTCAGACAGGGGCACATCTCTGACCCGGTACGGGTTGGTGAAGAGGGTTGACACAGAGGACACGGTGTCCAACAACCGGCCCAGGAACTGCATTGTTTCCTGAGACAAGACAGAGAGCTTAGGGAAGACTCAGACAGTTGACAGGAGAGTGTCAACTAATTAAAGGCAAGAGGCTTTAACGGCACATATAGAGAGAGCACTGCTCTCCCTGACAGTCTGTAGGATTGTTTACAACATAAATGATGAATAGAATGAAGCATGAATTATTTATTCATCCCCTGGACAAGACTCAAGACAGGCAACAGGTGTAATATCCCAGATATTACACACTGTGGCTACTGAGAGTCTGTCATTTGTGGCCGGATACAGGAATTAATTAACTGATTTTAATCTGAAAAACTATTTCCCGTGAATATCACTCATTCTGGTAACTTATCTTTGTTACTAGCTGAGCTACCACGTCAACTCTCTCCACCTCTCCAAGCCAAACCTCTCCTAAAAATGAGGCTGAACCTCATTTAAATGATACACAAGCGGTTTCATTCATACTGCTCACGAGTTTCTACTTACAAAACCATTTTGACACGATAACAAGTTACCAAAGCTGAAAGCCAAAGGCGCCGCACCACTCTCACCAAAAACCCCTTTAGTTCCTGTTATTTACGTAGAAAATCGGAATATTCGTGTGTGCTACAGTTAGCTAGCTGTCAAATGTGGCTAATCTCTTTATCTTGTGTAAAAACAGCCCGCTGATTGTCTCTCCTGCTTACCTGCTAGCTCTGCTCTGCCCGGCCTGACTTCTGACAGCGACATCAACCACCGCCACACTGCAACCGAACCTGCTACAAATCGTGACTGACGTGACTTGATCCAATCAGAGGTCAGGAATCACGGGCGTGCTTGGTAAATGGGGCGGGGCGTAATACATGACCCACACTTGCGTTTTCTTCACCGTCAAAGTGAAAGTCCCACCGTCAGAGAGAGGAGCCCCGACAGTCCCGTGATCGTTTGCTTCATAAATTTATTGACGCTACAATAGCGCATCTAAATATTGTTTACCCATAAAAACTACATAAAACTTTAAACATTAGTCAGTTTAGTGAGCTACTTTGATTAGAGTTGACTAACCATGACAACTGAATATTTACGATCAATAAATAAGACATAAATATTTTCTACACTTCCGAACAGCAGCGATTGTCCTCATGTTGACAAGCATGTAAATTCCACACAGATATGAAATAATGAACACTTGTAATTATTATTATTATTATTATTATTATTATAAAACAGATTTTGAGGTATTTGTTCACTGAGCACTTTTTTTTACAGAAACGTTTACTTTTCTAAATTTCAAGCCCATCACTGCACTTTCAGTTCACTACCTTTTCTTGACAGCTATGCTAAATAAAATTTTACCTCCAACTTTTAAACAGCTCAGCACATATCATCCTTTACTAAAACTGCCTGTCAGTATGTCAACTATTGTTAAAATAATGAAATTTCTCCAACTTCACTGCTACAGAAGTGCTAGTTAACGACAATGTGAGTGAGTCAGCTTTTTTTCATGCTTTTCAGATTCAATTGTACGCTTGCTTCACTTCATTTTCTACAAAGTAGCTGTCAAGTAGTTCTGCAATATCTTCTTGTGAAATATAAGGAGAGGTAAATGTGGCAAAATGAAACTGCTCAAAGCAAAAATACTTTCAAAATCTGTTTTTAATTAAAGCAAAAGACTTTAGCTTAGGGTTGCAGAGTAAATCAGTATTTCAGTATTTTCACTTTATAAACCCTCATTGTTTAAATAATTACACGAGAGCAAAAAGCAACAGAACATGACACATCCTCTATAATTTTTTATTTATCTAATCTGTATTCATAATCACAATGAGACACAGTGTCATTCTCAACTTGTGTTTGTTATTTTTAAAGCCTCCAAAAAACAAAAAGTACAAATTGAAACAGTAACGACTACATAAAAGAATAAAATCAAATAACATGATGCAGAAAATCATTTGGATATTTATAGTTTGGCATAGTCGGTAGAACAGGACTGTTCATCAGTATCTTTCTTCTCTGAGTGTCCTTCAGTGTGGCGTCCTGTTTTCTCATGTTCTCGTCAACTCAAAACTGGATTCTTTTTTCTCTCCTCTTCCCCTCTGGTCACAGGGAAGCTTACTGCAGTTCAAAACACAACCTACATGTTACATCAGTGGGACCCTGTGCTCCTAGTGGACAGTTGTACCAGTTTCTATAAAGGGCACTTACAGGGATATTCCAGGATTTTTCAGAGAGGGCCTCATTTTTGACTTCTCCATTCCTATTCCTGTTTGCTGTTTTTACACAGAGACCTTGTGTCAGCGCTGCGCTGAATGCTTGCAAATAATCTGCCTTCAGTTAATTTCGTGTTATGTACACAGAACCGAGCAGCACATCTTTAAGCCGCTTCAGTCAGGCATTTTATACAGCGAGATGGGGTTGCCGTTTCAAAGGAGACGTCACTGGTTTGACATCAACAGATCAGCATTGGCTTCCTCTGTTAAGAAAAATGCCCAACATGGGGGTGGTAGGGTTAGGGTTAGGGTTATGTGACGTGGTCTCTCCTGGTGTTGCAAATGTATGGCTTCTCACCTGTATGGGTTCTCACCTGTGTGGGTTCTCATATGCGCTTGAAATGTTCCTGGGCATTTGAATCTATTCCCACAGCTGCTGCCAGAATATGGCCTCTCATCTGTGTGAACTTTCTAGTGTCTGTGAAGCTAGGACCGGTTTTTAAAATCCTTTTCACACGTCACAAGTGTTGGTATTTCAGAAAAAAAATTTTCACGCTAGTGTTGTAGTGAAAAGTCATGTTAAGAGAGCAATGTTAACTATAAATACTAATCATGAAAGCATGTGTTACAATATAAACCATATTAATCACATAATGTAACACAAATATGTATTTGAAGTAGCTTGTAGTAAAGGATGAAATGCAACATGTATTTTAAAAAATGTAGTTGGAGTCTACTGAGACACGAGGGTGTCTTAGGCGGATCCTTGTGTAGTTGAACTCTCTCTGAACCTAAATGTAGCAGGAGCCAAATCAGGCCAGGATGGGAATTTCCCACCTGTAGATATCTTGCAGGTGGATGGTCAGCTCCGGCCTATCTTGAAATGTGCTCCAATGGCTGGAAGTTCCCTACCATTAGATAACACGCAGGTGTTTGTCTTCAAAAGCTTACACAAGTATAAATCTGGGCCAAGATGGGCAGGTTCGAGGAGGCTGGTGTCGGACACTTGACTGACTTGGTGTGACACCAAAAGATTCGAGACAGAAAATGTAATTTAAAAAAAAAAACAGGTGGCAGACGGAGGGACTCTGTATAGTATAAAAGTAGGGTGCAGAACAGTGCAGATTCAGTCTTCTCCCGGAAATTCTCGGGTTTATTGGCCTGTACTGTGTTACTGAGAATAAACTCTACTGCTTTCAACTTTTGGCGTCTTCAGTGATTTCTTTGAACTTTGAACTTTGATTTCTTTGAACTTTGAACTTACTTTTAGAGGAACTTTTGCTAAGTGTTGGGGACAGAAAATCAGAGTCAACCGCTGGCCCTGACCTGAGTTTGTTACCAACACTGTTAATATTTTTAGCATGACTTTTGCTTTTGTGCTGTTGCTGGTTTTGTTTAGCCTTTGCATCTCTAGTTGGCCCCAGGTTTTTATGTTTGCCTCCTTTCTGCTTTTTTTCTCTCAGCTACATGACAGTTGTCAGAGAGCAGGTGCGGGTCACTGTTCAGTTTGGAAACCATAGAAACTATCACTGGTAAGTTGACAGCAGTCTCTTTGTCTGCTGCACTCACAGTTTCCTTAGGATTCAGGTCCAAACTCTGATCTTCACTGTCTTTGTTTTCCTCACAAGGAGGAGTCATCAACATCAGTCATCAAAACATAATAACTTAAACATTGTAGCCTACATCATTTCTGTAGAACTTGCCCTCAGGTGACCAAGACAGCATGCAAAATTCACACTAACAACCCATGGAAACACTGACAATGGCAAAAAATCCAAAGATTAGATGATGAGATATTCCTTTTGTTGGTTAATTTTATTATGAAGACATTTATAGCTACTTTTTTACATTTCACATGCAAATAAACAATGTCGTCCACTACTTTAACTGGGCAGCGTTGCTATATAAGAATTTATATACAACTTAAAAAAACAAAAACAAAAACAAACAAACAAACAAAAAGCTTATCAAATATGTTTTCTTGTTATCCTTTAGTGGGGTGAGTATTGGGACAGTTAAGCTTTGCAATGATTTATATTTTCAAGGAATACACAAGAAAAATGTGGATACATTATCATCTAAATCAAAATTACTATGAATCAATTCCGAAAATCCTTTACCTTTTTGTAAGATGCTTATTTTGACAGAGTCCCACTTTGCCAGTTGCCTACTGTCAGAATGGGACACTGTCAAGATGTCAAGATAGGACACTGCTCTTATGTCATTTTGAGAGAGAAAAACGGTTTTTGAGGATCATAAAGCACTTGCTATCTTCAGACAAATATTTTTTCTAAACAGGATCAAACTTAATTTCTCTAAATATGTCAGCTAGATAGTTGGAACTAAATGAGGAAGAGCTAGCATAGTCATGCTTTAGCTAGCATAATTCAAAAAGCTCTAGCTAGGTATTCTACCCTAAAAAGGAGAAAGGCAGTAACTCCCAGAGTGCAGAACTCAGATGTACGGTATTGTAAATAAATATTAAAGATATAAATATTTTTAAATAAATAAAAATATTAAGTCTAAAACATCAAAATTCATTTACATTTCAGATGCCAATGACAGACAAAGGGAAGGGAACAAGAAAAGACAGCAGGAGAGAAGCAAGAGCAAGAAAAAGCCCGGTGGCTGGGTCTGCCATTGAGCCTGGCTGGGCACAGTCCAAAGAAGCTACGTGGCCACCTCTCCATCCTGCAGGCCAACCATCTACGGGAAGAACTGCAGGGGTTGTTTCCTGAAAGGTGGCGGTGAAGGCAGGGGGCACTGACAAACTGGACCCGGGCGGCAGAGGCTGGCTTTGGGAACATGGAAGGCGACCTCACCAGGGAGGAAGGAGCCAGAGCTTGTACGGGAGGTGGAGTGCTAGCAGTTAGAGCTGGTGGGGCTCACTTCCACGCACAGCATCAGCACTGGAACTCATCTTCTGGATAGGAGTTGGACTCTGTTCTTCTCTGGAGTTGCCCAAGGTGTGAGGCACCAGGGGCAGCAAAAAGATGGAGAGGACAGTCCACTGGTAATCAGCCTCGGAACCCATTGGTTGCATTCGCTGTCTTACTTCTGGTAGACAGCGATACAGCCTCTGGGAGCAAACCCCATTATTGTTGGGCTACCGCTGGAGGAGGCAAATTTCCATTTCTGACTTCCTTCTTCGCGTGAATCATTCTACATTCAGTGAATGTAGAGTCTGTTTATAGAGACTAACTGGTAATAAACTGGGGGACTGTCCACTCCAAGTAGGGAATGGGTCCTTACCTCAAGTGAAGGAGTTCAAGTGTGTTGGTTTCTCGTTGAGGAGTGAGGAGACTGTGGAGCAGGAGATTAGCCGGAGAATTGGTGCAGCATGAGTGGTTTTGTGCTCACTTTACCACACTGTTGTGATAAAAAGAGAGCTGAGCCAGAAGGCAAAGCTCTCGATCTACTTGTTAGTCTTTGTTCCTTCCCTC
>JAPZDX010000019.1:13555755-13566653 GCA_029783625.1 Naso annulatus | reverse complement strand
CTTGATGTCCAAGATGTGGCACAACTGTTCAACATAAAAATGCAACAGTGGAACACTGGTGTTGGCAAAGAGTTGTCACAAAAATTTTGCTTTGTCACAGAGAACATAAAGCAAGGTCAGGAAACATGTTGAATATAAGTGTATAAGGTGTTGAGATAGAGTGTGAGAGAGAAGTGTGGGAGAGAGAGAGAGAGAGAGAGAGGTAGAGGGAGGAGGTGGAAGCTGATGTGATGGGAGAGAGGGAGTGCGAATCAACATGACAGAGGAGGAGGACGATGCACTTATCCTGCCCTGAGCTTTCTAGAGAGATCCAAAAATCATGCCAGATAGGGCTGATAATAATAACCTTATGCAACACTGCAAAACACTGTCTTGTTGTTCTTTTTTGGCTACTTTGCCTCCATGCTAGTATCAAGCCTTTTGTGTTTTCGGAGGTTAATGTAACACATAGAACTTGTGAAAAGTTGAGTGAGTGCCTTTTATTTAGTCAGTGGACAGAGCGGCTGTGGGTGGAAAACGTGACAAATCCAACTGGCAGACTGATGCATCAAGGTAAATGTTTCAAACACACCAGCGGAGAGACACCTGAACTGTTTCAGGGCTCTCACAGAAAATGAGAAATGCTTTCCCTGTGATGAGCGGCTTCTGTGAAGGCTGGCCGAATACCAAGTCTTCAATGTGTAATTTAACACTCAGAGGACAACCTAACTGACAGCTGAAATAAGAAACTAACCTCTCTGCTGCAGCCTCTCACTTTGTTCACATTTAGCCACATTGCAAATAAAAACACTTATCTGGCATTTGTCTTCAGTGGGAAAGGTACAATCAGCATTCAGTCCCAAGTCAACAACTCAGCAGTATACTAGCCACAGCTATTTATCTGCCCCACCTCCAATCAGCAGCCAAATGGACAAGCTCATTCTTTCCCCTTCTCTGACGAGATTGTAAAATCAATAAGACACTCACAGTGTCAGTAACTCTTTGTCTCCATCACAAAGTCCATCTTTCTCAGTTTAAAGGAGAACTATTATGCTTTGGCGTCTTTTCTGACCTGTAAATGTTGTTACAATGTCGGTTGCTCGTGTTAAACGATGCCAAAGTGTCACATGATGAGGTTCATGCATTTGAAGTGACCCTGCAGGCTGTTTCGGTTGGCTCTGCACGCGGTGTTTTACAATGTTTTTTTAACTGTGTTTTTCCAGTGACATTAATGAATGCTGGACTTCCTTATATGGGCATGCCAGCTCATGCACACAGCGCTGTGCCTGCCCCCTCCCCCACTCTGCTCAGTGTAGAGTCATTCCAATACCATTTTTTCCCTCCCAACTGATTCCGATACCCAAAATGGCGTAACCAGTGCATAAAAAAACAGTTCCTTACACATCTCCTTTGACTTTCATGCATAAAATATTGCAGATTGCAAACATTTTGCTGATTCTTTCAACTCTCTCCTTTCTTCTTCGTCGCTCTTAAAAATAGTACTTGCCAGTGGTAGCACAGCGCAACTCTCTGAGTGCTGCTTTAGAGCAGCAAAGAAAAATTGATTTCAGGTATGTAACATCAGTCAGAGCTAACTGAGCTAATGGGAAAATAGCTGGGTAACATTTAATAAATAATAAATTACATGGTATCTGATTGATGACAGACTAGCGTACTCGATGATACCAATACCAGCATTTTCTATGTTATCTGCAGTATTTTCTGATACTGGTATCGGTATCGAAACAACTCTAGCTCTTTGCTTCAGTGACTACTGTCAGCACCTTGTTCAAGATGGCTCCGATAAAGTATTTTTTTCAGGTGAATGGAGGAAAGTTAACTTTGTTAAACTTTCAGTGGAAGTTGACAGTGTTCCAGTTTCTTGTGAATTTATTCCGTGTGGATGTGGATTTATTTACTTCCTCAACATGAGTGCATGAGTTGGATTAACAGCTAAACTGCTGCTAAAAGATGGCACTATCCCCACGTTACTTTTTTGTGTTGAAGTGTTAGAAGCGTGAGCTGTAAGTTGCATTTTATGAATGTCCTAGCTGCATTTACTTTGTGTCAGTAATGGGGTTGTGTGTAGAGCCGTATGGGAGGCGTGCACGGAGGAAGGAAGGGGGAGGAGTAACCGACACAGATCGTTTTGAGAGAATGCAGAAATGAGAAGGAAGAGAGAGGGCTCAAGTCACAGTTTTCTGAGGATCTACAGACTTTGCTGTTCAATTAGTTGTGTCTAGCTGCTCTATAGGAGTCCAAAATCAAAATCAAAGAACCGAAAATGAGTATAACATGTCCTCTTTAAGCAGTAGTTCAGTCAGGGGTTAGGGTTAGAAAGAGAGAAGGAGTAGCGGCCCTAGCAGCGGAAGATAATTACACACTAAACTAATGTTGGTGTAAATCAGAATAAATGGTCAATTTGTCATATCTTCATCAGACTCATTGTCTTTTTTTCCTCACTATAAATGTATAAAGAGAATAAAGTTGTGTATTTGGCTTTTTTTTTTTTTTTTTTTTACAATGAATAAACACTCAAACTATTAATATTGTAGATATTTCCCAGAAAAATTGGAATTTAATTTGATTGTAACACCTTTTAACTTAGCAGCTCCGAGGTGTTAATACAGAGAAATGTTTTCCTTTCCCTGATCAGATTGTTCATCCTTTGAGCCTTAATGGAGAAGTCTGCTGATTTTACAGAATATGTACAGTATCATCAAAAGCAGCCCTACTCAGCCTGTAAAAAAGTTGAATGATGTCTTTGTAATTCTGGAGGACAAGTATGAGGAATGTTCTTACAGCTCATCACCTAATGCTGGCTGGCAACAGATCAGTAACACATAGTTTTTTCCTAGGCACGGAGGGTTTAAGGAAAAAAGCCAACATTAAGTTGTACCATGAAGTGTAGGAGTCAGGTTTTTTGCAGGATATCCATATGAGGAACTTAACTTCTGACCTTTCTCTTCTTAATCTGTATCTTTTGATCACCTTATCTTTCTGGAAGGGCAATAAGAAAAATCAATGTACAATTTAAGAGAGTATGCCAGTAATAAGTCTGATGGACTGATCACTGGACAAAGAAGAGAGGAGAAAAGAAAGCTGGAAATTAGAAAACTGATATAACATGATGCTGTGGGGGTGACTTACTCTTGTAGTCAACCTGGAATTGATCATCACCGTGGTTCTCTCATCATAAAGCCCTTAAGATTTCTCCAATCAATTTTTGGTTAAGTTTGGGATACTTGCACGTTTTGTTCAGCAAGATAATCCCCACAAATAAACACCACTGTTATGACTTTTGAAAGGTTAATTTAACCGCCACAGATATAAAATAAATATTAGGCTACAAACAAACTTCACCATGGTCACATGACTTCAACGGTACTCATCTTCCTATGACACTGCACATTAAGTTCATTTAGCCACTTGTGAGCAATTGACCTTTTTAAGGTATAAAAAATCTCAAGAGGGGTATTTGTTTGTTTATTCACACACACACACACACACACACCAGGAGTGTAGTAAAAAAAAAAAAAAAAGGTGTGATGAGTGCTTGTAAAATCAGCAGGATATTACGAACAGGCTAATTAGTGTGGAAAACTTCTCTCCAGATGCACATCCACGCTGCATTCTTGTGTTCTCTTCTTCAAGGCATGAAGTCGTCTCATCATCACGTCAGTCCCTCATCACTCCATCTGCTGAGACTCTGCTCATTTCTAATTGTCTCTTTCTCCTTCCTCTCTTCTCTCCTCTTCTGTCTTCGTGTCTTCGTTTCAGGGCACAGTGAACAACCAAACAGGCATTTTCCCACAATCCTTTGTAAAGATCATTAAGCCCCTCCCAGAGAGTGACACAGAAGGTGACAGTGAAGGCCACACCTACAGCTGCCTGCGCTGCTTCCTGCTCACTCCCTCTGGAGTCGACACCAGGTCTGTAGAGAAGTGTGTTTGTGTTTGATTATGACTGTAATTAATCATTTGGCATTGATGAGCATACAGGACGATCACTAATCACTATGATTCTGGTCTGCCAATTGAACTTTCTGCTGTGTTTTTTGTCATAATTAAAAGGCATGATTGTGGAAAATTAAGTTAAGCGAAACTCAGCACCCCAGACTTCAGGTTTATATGATCTGTAGAGTTTGCATCTGTACTCATGTTAAAAATTTTATTTACAAGGTATCAGAACAATTTATTTGTCCTTGTAAAACACAGGGTTACACAACAAAATGACAGTTTGTAGTGCTCCCTGCTACACAGAATTCAAATTTTAAAAAGAAGAAATATATTTCATATAGTTAATAATTTACATATGAACATATGTATGCACCTGGGAAATTTTGTGCATTCTTTAAATTTGCATAAACCAATAAAACAGCTCAATATGATGCTGATGATACCAGAGTCAACATCTTCAAGCTTGGATTGCAACTTGTGAAAATCTAAAACTTTTAAAAGGGATTTTTTTTTTCTTTTTGTTATTTGCCACACACCCAAGTTCCAGACAGGAGGATAGATACCATTCTTTCGAGTGTGCGTGCAGTAACAAGGAAGACACGGCAGAGCTCGCCCTCAGCTAATTAGCTTAGCTCAAACACTGATAGTCAATGGGTAGCGTTAGCCTGCCTCCACCTAAAGTCATCAGAGCAACTTTCCAACAACTCTAAATGGTCCCATGTGCTTGTTGTGACTTGTTTACTTACCACGTTATACTTTTTTTAGACTCAGATGTAATTTTAGAATCAAATGCATACTGAAGTAAACCACAGGGCACATAAGCACCAGCAGAAGAAGAGAGCAAGAAGAATGAGATGCTTGCTACAAAAATACGTGTCACATGTAGGGATGTAAATGACTAATTATTTTGCGAGTTGACAAGTCAATCGACTTCTTCCCTTCACTTTCACCACCCAGGCTGGCACTTCCAATTGACTACTAGTGTATAAGCTAAGCTAATTAACTGTGGGCGAGCTCTGCCCATCTCCTCCTTGTTGCTGCACACACAGTTGAAAGAATGGTATCTATCGTCTTGCCTTGAACTGGGGAGTGAGGCAAATGACAAAAAGAATAAATGTTGCTGTATCCCTTTAAATGTAGGAGTGTATTTTATTCATGTTGAATATTTGTGTTCCTTCTCTCAGAGATGTGTGTGTACAAGAGGACCTCACTATCCAGCCGACATACAAGGATCTACTCTCGCGTATGAGGTGGGCATATACCAAATACTTTCAGATCACTTTTCTGAACATCTGTGGAGCCATTTTAGGGTAAAACAAGGGACATGATGGACACTTAAAAGTGTGTGTTATATGTCATGTTTTGTTTTTTTTAAATTTACACCCATGTGGAAAAAAGTGATTGAGAGAAATGTGAGGATCAATTTTGTAGGTGTAAAGCGCTGACTAATATTTGGCGGTGGTGGAGAAAATGGCTGTATATTACTTCACACCTGTGAGTGAATTAAAGTACAACACCTTCCAAAAAATGTGGTGATGGATCATAAGGGCCTGTGTCCATGTTGTTAGAAGTGCTGGGCAGTGCTTGGATGAAGCATCTGTGCGGTGAGAGGAAAAACAAGCTGCATGTGGTTTTGCTTTACATGTTAAAATGTTAAAGCTGCAGTTACTTTTGGGTAAAAAACAGTAACTTCACGTGTTCTATTTGGAAAAAAACTTCATAATACCCATGGACAGCTGTTAGTAAGTGACGTGATCTTAGGGTATCGCGAGATCTCTGTGTTTTCCCATCATGCCTCTGTATTCAAGATTGGTAAAAATCACTCCCGTTCTATTTGCCCAATTAGTGACACTCTCTTTACTTTTTGTCCTAATTTGCCAGTCTGCGCTGCGCCTCTTAACGACAGGTGACATCATTATGAACTGATTAGCTCACCGTGCTCTGACTCGCCTCTGCGGACAACAGAGTGTCTGCAAGTCACACCGTCAGTCGGCTCGAGCTCGAGCTGAGACGGACCAGTTTACTGCTGCAACTTTCCCTGCACCCATTTAGCCTCAGTTCAAACTGGACCTTAAAGAGAGAGAGCGACAACAAATGAAGTAAAATGCGAGCCGCAGCAAATGACCAAGCGGAGTTGCTTCCCAACGAGTCTCACACTACTGCTAACGTTAGCTTGTTATCTCATTAGCAGAAGTTATCTACTGCAACTTTGTTACACAGTTAACAACAAGCTTACAAAGTATTAAATAAAAGCAGAACACTCACTGGCAACATTCAGTGTCTAACGAATGTGCTCTCACAAACAGGCTTTTCTGTCCCTTATGTGATAAAAAGAAACTTGTGGCATCTTGCATTTTCATGAGTCCGCCCTTTTCCTTCTCTTCTCTTCAGGGAGCTGGCAGCTTAAATCAGTCAGCCACAACACAACAACATACATACGCAACCAGGACAAACAGTCCACACAGGCCACATTTAGATGGAAACAGCCCTACTAAAAACGGAAAAGTCTTTCCTTTGTGTCTTTAAAAAAGTCTGCGTTTACATAAACAACCAAAAGTGCTGCAGTATACATGCCAGGCCAGTAGTCGACGTTGTAAGTTTGTAATGACATATCATCAGAGCTGCTGAAGTTGATTACTTCCTGTTGCTGCTAAGCCCTAACCAGAGCTACAAATTAAAGAAATTCAGCCGTAAATCAACTCCTGAAATTATGCTACAACACTCAAATTCACCTCAATAGATTGTCACCATATTCGACTTGCTTTCAGTGCACTGCAGTGTTAAATCAGAGTTTGGTACTGGCTAGAGCAGAATCCATTGATTTGTGCTAGCATTAGCGTTAGAATTAGCATAGTCACCATTGTCATAGGCTTTGCTGTTTGCCAGTTTATACAGCTGGAAGGAAGGTTGCAGTTTTAAAAGATTACACTCTGGAACCCAGTTGCAAACATTTGTGGTATCAGGGGTGTCATCATGCTGTTGTCATGCAAACAAAGGCCGAACTGCAAAAAGAAGGGTTTCCTTTAATGCGAAAACTTTGTTGTGTAAACTGCCTCTAAGATTTTCAACTTAAATCAATTGTAGTTTCACACAACAAAGTCAGGTCGCTCTGAAAGAAGAACCAGGATGCAGTGCTTGTCTTTCTAGTCAGCCTCATGCAGCTGCATACGTCTCCTCTTATTGGGAACCACTGAAAAAATAAGCTGTTACGCAGAAAGAAACTCTTTGTAGACACAGACTCTGAAACTCATCTGATGAAAGCTTAAAGTTAAGGCGGTGATGCTTGTGACAATATTTCCATCAGATTCACATCAATAATTTATTTCTTTTCCCAGTTTCCCACGTCTTGTTCTTTGTGACACAGATTTATATCTTTTAAAAAGTACTAAATGTTGAGCTGCCATCTTTGACCTCTGCTCTGCATTTGTGAAGTGTTTACTTGTTTTGTTCAACCTTTTACGATAAAGTGTTTTGGTATCAAGTCACAGCTGAGCAGATTTTTATATCTTGTATATCTTGTGGAGATGTACTGATGAATTAAGATGATTACTGACCTTTATGACCACCCATTAAAGATTTTTTTATCCTTCTGTATTTTTGGGGGTGTTAGTTCCAGTCACCAAACATCATCGCTCGTCAAATTAGTTCGTTTGGGACCTGGACTCGCCCGGCCCTCTGCTCATTACACTATCATATGTGTTATACTCCGTCTTTTTCTCTTTCATCCTCCCTCTCCCTCTATCTCTCATTATCTGGTAATTTAGATAGGTGAGCACTGTGGTGATTAGTCCTCCCCATTCATAATCAGTTCATTTCTTCCGCTTATCTGCTCATTATTGTTTTTCTGTGTACAGGCCTATTGTGCCCTGGAGTAGGATGGATGAGACCCTGGTCTTTAATATGGCTTCGCACTGATAATGTGGAGAAGGGTGGGGGGAGTAGGGGGTGGGGTAGGAGATGAAGAGAGTCAAGGAGAAGAGGGTGGTGGTAGTTGGGGTGTGGTGAGTACGAAGGAAAAGAGAAGAGAGAGGATTGCAGCATGTAGCACAGCAAGGAGGAAGATAATGAAGGAGTGCAGGAACTGGGATGAAATTTAATAAGCTGTTATATTGCAGCACAACTATTAAATCTGCAGTCGGTAACTTTGGGGTAAACATCAATAACTTTTTGTGTTCTGTTTGGAAAAAATATCATATTACCCATAGGCAGCTGTTAGTAAGTGATCTTAGAGTAACGCAAGATTTCTGTGTTTTCCCATCATGCCTTTGTATTCAGGATTGATAAAAATTCTATCCCTCCCGTTCTATTTGCCCAATCAGTGACAATCTTTGCACTCTCTGTCCTGACTGGCCAGTCTACGCTGCACTTCTTAGTATCAGATGACGTCGGTACAAGCTGGTTAGTTCACCGTGCCCTGACTCGCCTCTGCCAGCAACAGAGTGTCTGCACCGTCAGTCGGCTCGAGCTCGAGCTGAGACGGACCAGTTTACTGCCGCAACTTTCCCTGCAACTATTTTGTCTCGGTCCAAACTGGATCTAAGGGAGAGCGACAACAAATGAAAAAAGCGCGAGCTGGAGCAAATGGCGACAGCAGAGTTGTCTCCCAACAAGTCTAATGCTACTGCTAACGTCAGCTTGCTAGCTCATCAGCACAAGTTAGCTTCTGCAACTTTAACTTGCGATTATTTTCAATTCATTACCTTTAAAAAAAGGTCAGTAAACATGCACATTGATTCTTCAGGTACTGAGCCAAAAAATCCAGTGGGATACAGTGCACAAAACTTGCAACACTGTATCTCCCTAAAATATATATTTTCTTTGTATTTAATCACTGCATTAAAAACTTGTTTTGAGCCTGACCGGGCTGTTCATCAGGTGCTATACAGTCAACAGGTGTTGATTATCAACCAGATCATCTGAGTTTGTCAAAGACAAAGTCTAATTTCACGAAAGTATAAAAAACAAGAAAAGAAAACAAACAGTAAAACACATTATTTTACATTCTGAATGAAAGCTACAAATGAAAGCATATATATTATATCACTTGAATAAAGACAAAAGTGTTCAAAGACATAATATTATTAATTATTTTAAAGGGATACGCCAACTTTTTTCTGTTTATTATTTGCCTCCCTCCATTCTTTTGAGAGTAACAAGGAAGAGACGGGCAGAACTCGCCCACCGAGCTCTGCTAATTAGTTTAAAACTCAAAAATTCTAAGTTTAAAACTCAGAAATTCACCCCCCCCTTCCAGCTTGTTTTCCTACAATGGCCCTGATACGCAGTTGTAGACATGTAAGAGAACAAAAAAAAATTAAATCTGACTGGGATGGTTTGGTCTAAATATAATTCTAATGAATGTGATGCATTATATTTAAATGATTCTTTAAAAAAGTACAAATGGGGTTCAGAATATTTTTTTTTAATCCCACAGTTGAGGTAATTCTCTCCCTGTCTTCTCTCTGTAAGAAACGTCTTCAAGATGGATGACATCGCCCTGAATTACCGCGATCCTGAAGGCGACCTCATCCGTCTCCTTGACGATGAGGACATCCAGCTGATGATCAAGGAGAGCAGGGGTCAGCAGGGCAACGTCAATAGGCCTGTCAATCAGTTTCCATGGGAACTGCATGTCACCTTGGCCTCTGACCTCTCGGTTTACAACACTGAGGCCTGAGAGAGTGGAAGTCAAGCAAAGTGGAGAAGACATGAAGTGTTCTAGGAGAACGAACTTGAACAAGACAAGTTGTTGCTTATGTTGCCTGTGAGTGGGTTCCCTGTTTAGTTAATTCACAGCGTCATTTGTGTTAAAAATGTCACAGCTGTCTTTGTTCATGGTTGACACATTTCACTTAGTAATAAACTAATTTACTAAAACTTTTACCTTTTGTGTGCTTTAGTATTTTGTTGGAGGTTGTTGGTGTCAGTTGCTGTACATTGGAGAAGCAGAGCAGTACACAGCCTAGTACATGCAGTGTGAAGCCGAGACAAGACAAGCAAGTCTTTGATTTTAGGTCTTGAGGAAGTCATAATGTCTCATGGGGGACAGTAGCAGCTAACACCCTACCCGGGGGACTACAGCTGCAAATTAGCTACATAGCTAAAACTGGCACCTTTACAGAAATGTTGATTAATGTGCATTGTCCCTGTACAAATACACTAGATAAACTAAACTAAACTGATCGCTCAAGTCCAGTTACCAGTCACTGTTGTTGAGGTCTAAGTTGAGTCGTAAGTCTTTTTTGATTTTGTTAAGTCAGGTCTGAAGTCAGGTCAACAAATTTGTTACCATGTGTGACTTGAGTTTAAAGGCAGACTCACACTTGGCCCAGTTGTCCTGTACCGTGCCGAAGCACGAATGTCTCCCCTCCCCTCTCCCCCCCGGCCCGCACTTACATTGCTCCGGTCTAAGTGCGCCTGAGCACGCTTGAGCTTCCTGATCTACAGAGCATGACCGGTATTTTTACCCGCATTTTTTTTTTTTTTTTATAGCATTTTTAAATTGTTCTCTGGTTCCCGTCATCTACAAGACAGTTGCAGATTTTTCCACTGCTTTTTATTTAGATTTTGTATGCTGCTGTCTGCCTGAATTTAAGGTAAATCCTCCACAAACATTCACAATGATGTCAGCGCTCTGTGCCCGTGCGCGTGCTTCCGTACCGTTCTGAAGTTCACCTCTTCCAACCGTACCAGGACCAACAAAGTGTGCCATGCTTGAGTACCGAACGGAGCGCTCACATTAGTCAAACAAACTTGACTTTAGGGGTCAAACGCGCTCAGGCACAGTACGGATTGCCTAGTGTGAGTGCACCCTATTGTCAGTGGTTAGAGTTCACACCTTGCTGGCCTCATAGGGGATGAGCAGTCCGTGTTTTGCTTAAGTTTGCTGACACTGTTCGCAGGATATGATCTTGAAGGATAAGTTTATTTTTTTGCAGGATATTTACGATCATATATGAT
>JAPZDX010000019.1:13537825-13548364 GCA_029783625.1 Naso annulatus | reverse complement strand
TACTGCAGAGTCAGCCGACAGCATTAGATGTAAATGTTGCTGTTATTTGCTGCAGTTTCCTTTTCTAATTTATAGTTTATGGGTTTGTATGTTAATGAGATGTGACAAAAACAGCAGCGCAGTGTTGTGTGTTTCTGCCGCTGAAAGACAATGATGGATAACTGCTAATGGTGACATAAACCAAAGACAAAGAAGTCGGACTAAATGTCCAGTGCTTCTGTTTGTAGCTGTTTTCTCTTGACATGCATGTGCACATACACTCGCACATACACTCACACACACTCACACACATATGCTTCAGACTTCTAAACACTGGATAAGACACAAGTGCAATTATCAATCATTGGGTTTAAAAACTGCATTAATGATCAACATCTGAAAAATAAATTAGCATACCACTGAACTGTAATAGGCTAGCAACACCAGGTAATTAAAAAATGCAAACCTTAGAGTAACCCTGTATAATACAGGAACTCTTTGACTTACCAAGCAAAATGCACAGTGCTTCATTGTTTTACAAAACCATTACAAATATTAGGGCTGTCAACATCAGCCCGTCAACGCACGTGATTAATTTGAGAAGCTTAAGGTGTTAATGTTTTTTAAAAAATGCAAATTAATTGCTTGTGACTTAAATTTTTGAAGTCAGAATTTACTTTCTGGGGCGCACCTCTTTACAGCAGCTCCCTCGCTATTTTCTTTTATCCAAACCAGTCGCAGAGGTTCTGTGGCACTGACAATCTACAACTAAACAACCTGACAGGTTAAACAAAATGGAGCAACAAGAGAGGAGCTGACTGCAGTGAGTGAGGACAGGCGGGTTGTGTGGGAACTTCAGTGTGTGTGTGTGTGTGTGTGTGTGTGTGTGTTAACTCACTGCAGAAAATGAGAGACAGGTAAAAGCCCAGCTGCTGTCGTTAGTGCAGGAAATGAATGTAATGATACTCAGTCTCATTACGTATAGAAAAATCTGTGTTTGACAACACTAATACAACAGTAGTTAAGGTGGGCGTGTGTTTTCTAGGCGGCCGCCTAAACTATAAAGCGCTGCTGGAAACACTGTGTAAGTTCAAAGCCCGACGGTTAGAGAAGCAGGCTTGTGTCTCGAGGGTCACAGGTCCAGTTCAACAGTTTCCTGCAGGTTTGCAGTGACAAACAGTGAACAGTTGGTTGTACAGAACAGTTCCAAAACTTGAACATGTTCAATAACAGTAAACTCTTTGAATGAGAGGCTGAGAAAGTTGAAAAAGGAAAAAAATTTCCTCAATAACCAGTTTGTCATTTCATTTCTTTATCCAACAACGCCACACATGTACTTGTTTGATCTCCCCGAAAATATACAATCAAATATTAGTTGGCTATTTTAATTGTGATTAATCTTTATTAATCACAGAATTTCACAGCGATTAATTCGATTAAATTTTATAATCGATTGACAGCATTAATAAATATACAAAGTGAGGTTAGTTTTGGCAAAGGGACTTAGGAAACCATATTAGAGAGGAGACATGGCAGGATATAATATCCAGTACCAGCTGGGCCACAAACGATATCAGCAAGTAAGTTTACACATTACAAAATTATACATAGATACTATTATACCCCATCAAAGTCATTTAGAAAGGGCCTGATACACAATAGACACAGTTGAAGATGTAGGATACAGTGGGCACAGTCCGGCAGGCTATGTGGGAACGTCCTGAGGCTCTTCCTCTTTTGGAGAGAGGTGCTGATGAAACTTGGTGAATGGGCTGAGCAACCATTGCCACACTCCCCTCAGTTTTGTCTTCTTTGGAATTAAAAAAAATTGCCACCAGGTGTCGCTAAAGCTCAGTTTGGTTTATGGGTTAATGGCTTTATTACTGCAGTTAGAGTTGGAAAAATACAAAACCCCAGAATTCACTGAATGGATTAGTCTAATGACAGAAGCTGCCTCTTTTGAATACTTGTTGGCTTGAATGAATAATACAAAAAGGAAATTTTGTACAGTCTGGGACAGCTTCTTCCTATTTATTAAAGGCTTGTGACATTGACAAGTACATATGGGTGCATCTGTGAAATGTTTACATTGTAATTATAGTCTGTCTTTTTGTTCTTGTTTTTTCTGTGGTTTTATAAGTCACATGTTTGTGTGTCAAATGTTTGGCTTGAAAGCAAATTCAAGAAAAAGAAGAAAGAAAAAAAATTTGAATGACAAAAAAGGTGAAGCAAAGTTACTAAAAATAAATTAAACTAATTTTTAAGAATTAACTCTGATACAGCAAAAACTTTAAGTCTACCAAAAACAATTAATGCAATTAATCCAAAACATTAATGTGTGTAGGGGAATGCTGCTAATAATTTCATAAAAGATAAATTGTGAGCAATCACACTATGTTATTAAAATCCCTCTGGAGCGTCATTTTCTTCCAGCTTGACTTTTTTCATCCTGACCACTGAGGGGCGCTGTTGGTCTAATCGGTGCAGTTGTCAGATGACAGTTTGCTGCAGAGGCTCAGTACCTCTTCATCAAAACAATCATCATCATCAAGGTCATCAGCATCAGAACCATTATTCTCATTAACAACATTAGCAGCTTCCTGTGGATTAGATTCTAAGAGGAGAAAACAAAATTACCCTTTACCGCTCGGCTCCTGCTGCACTGAAGCAGAAACACAGTCAAAACATTACCGCACATGACACTGACCGAACCCTCTGTGATTCATGACTGAAACTACTTATTTAATTTTTGATCTTCCAGGTTTTCAATACAAACCCTCTTTATTCCAGTATGAAAAATATGTATGATCGATGCCATACTGCAGTCAGAACTGAATCATGACTGGGTAAAACTGCACAACACTGCAGTGAATTTTTCCATCAGAGGACAGAGGAGGGAGAGGCGAGATTTTAGGAAGAATTTTGGTTGATACTGTCATATCCATTCAGTCCTACAGGGTTTGAGGCAATGGTTAGACAGAAAAGGGGAGAGAGAGGGCAAAGAAAATAAGTGGAGAAGGACGAGTGAGCTGCACTCGCAGTGGAAATGTTCAAACAGGGCGACTGGAGTCACACAGATGGCCAGACACACACAGAAGGTCAATTATGAAGCTGTGGAGGAGGCAGAGACTGCTGGGAGTCTGTTGTCAAGAACTTGGCCTGAGATGCTGGTGTGAGGATACTTTGTGTGTGTGTGAGTGTGTGTTGGTGTCAGGGGGTGTGTTTTTGTCTCTGCATCGGTCTTAAAGGGAAAATCCACCACTTTTCATGTGGATGTTCAGTCAATGCTGGTGGTAATTGCAGTCAGTTGAAGGAACAAATTTTTCAGTTTGTGCTATATTGACAGAGAAAGCTGAGTTTTCTGAGTTGTTCTGCTCACACAGCCGGCCTTGCAGTGCCTGCATGTACCAGGATGCATTGCATCACAAAAAACAGTTCTTGCCAGGTCTTCACGGTTGTTATTCATCGCATCAGAACGTTTCTTTTATTTAATATTGCATAGTCTTCGATAATGAGAGGTTTTTGGTTGACCAGAGCTTGAAAATCCTCTCAAAACAAACATGGCGCTGGCTCACCTGGAGTGCGAGGAAAAAGGCGAGGGGTAAACAGTTTGTAGTTCTTCCTGGAACCAGTTAGAGAGATTTTGAAGCTGTGTCAATAAAAAAAGCATTCAAAAATTTTTTTTTGTTGGGTTTCACATTATATCTGTAATTTGGATGGATAGAGGTAAGCCCTGCGTTCCATTAGTCCCAGAACAAGCCCTCACTCACGTCCCCCTGGGGGAACCCCCCCCCCCAGTCATTTATTTAAGTGCCGTTCCATTACTTTGTAAAACTCAAGTGAACGTCGTGAGATCCCCCCTCTGAGGGCCGAGGGATTGAGTCAACTTCAGTTTTCATTCAAGATGTGCATCTTGACCAGGATGCATCACATTTTTGAGTCGTCTTGCTGTCGGAGAAGCACCACAGCATGGCAGGACAGACAATTTACAAGTGTATGTAAACAAACGGAGAAACTTGCAAAATCTATCTGTCTGTGATACTTCAGTTCATTTCTCTGTGTTATTACTTGCATCGCAGAGCAGTCAGTGACATCAGATTAGAATTCCCCATAGATGCACCATTACTTCCAACATTCTTACTTAATGATGCTCTGTGGGTCCAAATAATAAATCACCATACTATTATAACCTACAGAATATATTGCAGCTGTCGTAAATATGGTATGACAGGTTTCACAAAGTATCTGCAATGCACTTATAGCTAAAGAAACTGCACATCAATGACAGCAGCAGGGTAGGAACCACAATGCTGGCAGATAGTTACGGACGCATTTTTGACTGACACACATCTGGTCTCACACAAAGGGCAGTTCCCCTCCTGCCCTTCTAGTGGCCACTTACATGACATATGCTGTGATGTAATACCAAGGGCTGAGGGAAAGTGGGCAAGGGAATTTTACTGGACGAAGGAAACGCAGCATCGGTTAAAAAACTGCAGAGTTTCCTTTAAATCGGTCTCTGTCAGAGATATGGAAAGAGGGACGAGTTAAGTTGGTAAGGGATTGACACAGGTGGGTGCAGGGTAAGAAGTAAAAAGTAAAGTGAATGAATGGTCAGGAGGAGAGGGAGGGTTAAAAAAAACAGAGAGACTTTTGATGTTCAAGACAACAATAAAGAGAAGCAATGCCAAGAGATTTACAGTAACAAATCTTTTTTCCTGGATTACAGTAAGCTGAGAAAATTGTTTATTTGTGTGCGTCTGAGTTTGTGCTAGAGTGCATGAGTGATGATGTTCTTACAGAAAGAACGGCTTTGGACAAGAAATTTAAAAAAGAGACAAAATGATTGTAATCTAAAATCCTGGAGAAGTACTCAGTAAAAAAAATCCCTCTTGCTGCTGCTTTCATCCACCAGAGTTACAAACTGTGACCTCTTTCTGTTGGCTACTACGGGGATTTAAAAACTCATTTTTGGCCAAACATAAGTATTGTCCCATCCCATTTGGTTACTGTATTACTATTACTATTGAATTATGTCTATTACTCTCATGCACCTAGCTTTTAAAGACAGTGCTTTCAACAATATTGTTGAGTTATTCCAAAGCAAGTAGTTGCCATTTCCTGCGTCAATTGTTCTGAAATATCAGAGAAAAGAAGACACCAGGATTTCAGTATGCATTTATGAGATCCTTTTACAGTATAGTTCACTGAGAAAGACCATGCCATTGTTTCGTTTGAAGGAGTTCAGTGGATGAAGAGGGTTGAATTCGAGGGAGGGGTCAAAAACGAAGGATGTGTAGGGAACGAAGAGGGTCTAGAGGGCTGAACTGATGAGGCTGAGACTCGTGGTGGGGGCACGTCTCAATGAGTGTGAGGCTTCATCATTTTCTGTGGTTCCTATGAGAACAAAGAAGAATTACTGAGGTGAAAAAGCAGGCGTAGACTTATGAACTGTGAGAGAAACAGAGAGCAACCGGGGTGAATCTGTGCTGGAATTTAGTCGGGGAGGGTGCCGACTACCTATACGAACCTGTGAAAGAAGACAGGGACATGGGAAGTAAGACAAACACAAGAGAAACGGTTAGATTCACCTGAATAGGTCTGTTAAGGTGATTGAATGAGAGGCATGGGTGGTTGAGTTAATGAGGATCAGGTGTGTAACATTAGTGAGGGAGAGTGGCTCAGTCTTGTTCCTGAACTTTAGTTATATTAACTTCATTATATTGTTTTATTTTAAGCCAACATTTTAATTTACTTATTATAATATAATTCATAATAATTATAATGATGATTCATTATTGATATCGTGTGGCTCCAGAAAGCTGTTTTTTTTTTTTTTTCAAGCCCGCACCGATAAAAATTAGTTTAAGACAGTATAAGAATAGCAAGAGAAAATAAACCGGACAGGGCGATAGGATCTTACCTTAACGACAGGAGTAAATATAAATCAGGTTAAATTATATTAAGACATAATGCAGACATAAGACACATTTTAGAGCAAGTCGTTGCATGCAGGACATTCTCCTCTCATCTACAGTTACCAGCGTTGGTGTGCGACTGGACCCTCACCTGACATTCGACATCCACATCAAACATCTGTGCAAGTCGTCCTTTCTCCACCTCTGCCAAACTCCTTCCACCCAGAGGTAGAAAGAATTTTTTACTCAACTACAGGTACTGTTACTCGCTGAAATATTTTTTTAAAACAAATATAAACAGTGTTACCATAGGAAGGAGTTGTAGCAGTGGAGGTGTCACACTGGTGAAAATGTTTATTGTGGTATTTTGGGATCATGTCCGGCTGTCCCTCTCACTCTCCTCCTGCTTCACGTTGTTCAACAGGTGCTGCTGCTGTTGCTGCACCAAATAAATCTGCATCTCTGAATGAACTCGTGGTTCCTGCACAGCGCAGGAGCCAGGGGCTTTTTTTCCCTGCGGGGCTTTTCCCCACTCTAAATGTCAGGGTTTCAATTGGGTGGTTTGCGATCGGATAGTTTTAATAGCTACTGATGTGATTTAGCACCAGTTTGTTTCTTCTGCCCATCATTCACTGCAGTTGTTTCAGAGCAGTGTTTTTTTTTCTTTTCTTTTTTTATTTAGGCCTACATTACAAATTAGATTCTAAAACTACTTAAAAAGGACAAGTACACAAAAAAGTACTCAATCAAAGTATGCAAGTAAATATAATTTATAACTTTCCACCTGTGACTCCGTCCCACCCTAAAACTATCTGATGCAGAGAAACTTGTTCACTCCTTTGTCTCCTCCAGGCTCACTCACTCGTCAGGATCCCTTGCAAGACTCTTCAAAATCTCCAACACATCCAGAACAGCGCTGCTAGGATCCTGACAAGAATGTGAAAACATGAACACATCGGGCCTCTCCTCCATACTCTTAATACAACATCACTCTCCTCACTTATTAGTGTATCTACGGTGATGCCCCTGCAGAACTCCTCACCCAGCAAACATCAACCTGAAACCTCTGTTCACAAAATGGCAGCCTCCATCCAACCAGAACCGAGCTCCATGGGAGATCGGGCTTTTTACTCAGCCGCCCCTCGTCTGTGGAACTCTGTTTCAGGGTGTCTCGTGATGGAGTAGCCAACAGCTCCACCCTGTGGGCACCACCTGTTACATTATGTTTAAGTACCTGCCCATGTGTGAACATGACTCAGTTGAATGTATGTCTAGTTACTGAATACATTGCACCTAAGACACAGACAGCCTCGTGTCCTTTATTTATGCACCTATGCTTGCAACAAACTCCCTTCCCAACCGTCTGAGGGCTCCACAGACAGTGGATGTCTTTAAAAAAAAGGCTTAAACACATTCCTCTTTTTAAAAAAGCCTTCAACCAGCTGTGCGCTAATCATAATTACACTTTTTACTCTTGCTATCTTATTTTTTGTTTTGTTTTTATGCTTTTATCCTTGTAGCACAGGAGTGTCCAAACTTTTTTCCAATCTTTTTTTTTGCCAAAAAAGGTGAAAGGTTAGTCATGTTTAGCAATTAGCATGGCCACTTCGTAGTTTGCATTAGTAGTGTTTTCATTTGACTCACGAGTCCATGTGAAGAACTGCTGTCGTGAGGCAAAGACAACTTCAAGCTGTTTCACTTTTTCAGCTCCGTCGCTCCCTGATAGCTTGTCGTTTGCATTAGCATGTTTTGTCTGGTAATGTCTCTTTACATTGAATTCCTTATACACGACAAAAGTCTCTTGGAAAATTTATACGAGCACAAATGTTTATGTTTTATTGACAAAAATATAATAATTTCCATCTCTCCTGGAAGCAACAGCCCTTATCATCGACTTTTCTCTCTACCGTCGCTGTGGCAGAAATTGGCTGTTGGGAGCTGCAGTGTGGGTCACACAGCCAGACTAAGCTACAGAGTGGTGCTGCCGCCATGAGGTGAAACAAGAAATTACATTTTAAAACGGAATGATTTATTAATCTGTCCAACAGTGCTGGTGAGCCATAAATAACACACATTAAGCAGGAAGCTGCGGGCAGCATAAACTCTGCCTTTGTGGTGTGATTGGCCCTCGGGCAGGACTTTGGACGTGTCTGTTGCAGCCCTTTGAGATTTGCATCAAATGAAAAGTGCATTATAAGTAAAATTTATTATTATAATGTATTGGATCAAAGTGTTTAGTTCAGACCTTGTTGCTTCAGGCCACAGAGCCAGAACGCTGTTTAAGAGAACACATTCATACCACACACATTAAAGACAAATCCAACACATTCGTGTTGCATCAAAAGAATGCAAAGTCTTTGGTTCAAATACAGTATGTTGTTAATGTTTAAAATTGATCAGTTTTTAGTAATTGTCACTTTAGTTTTGATTTGAAATTTGTGAAAAGATGATAAACTTGACAGAGTCTCATTCTGTCATATTTTGTAATCACACTTGACCAAAAGAATTTAAAGATCCATTGATATTACAGTGTATTTAGAAGCTTATTTTGCCTTTACATTAATGTATAGATGGCTGTGGCTTTTCATCCACTGACCACAAGGCTGGCGATTCCACTCACCCACATGTTAAAATGGCCTCAGTCAAAATCATGCCATGCCATCATGTGGTTGAATGGGCGAATGAGAGGCAAATTGTACATTGTTTTGGATGAAAGGGTTAAAAAACATGCAGCCATTCACATTTGCCTGTTTTGGACAAGGTAGGAAGCAACAGTCACACACTAATGAGACAGAAATTTTTCATGCTCCTCTCAGCAAGTGTCTGTTTTTGGAGACAAAGGAGACAAATTTGGAGGCAAAGTTCAAAGGCAGAAACGGATATTACATGTGAGAACCACAAACACATACAGAAACACATTTATAGGCATACACATAGTGCACACACACGCAAAAACGCACACTCGCACACACACATCCTCACCTCCACAGGATCTGCAGTATAAACTGTCTGTCCAATCTACTGACAAACAGGAACACACACACACACTAAAACTCTTTGTCACACACCCATGAATATAAACTGTTATCATCATCGCATACCATCACTGTCGTCAGAATAACCAGACCAAAATATCCAACTCAACCACACACACACACACACACACACACATGCGCACACACACAAACTGGACAGACATGGGTGTGTGGGTGTGTCAGTCTCCTGTCCAGTGCAATACAAAATAGACCATTGTTACCCTTAACTGACACAGAAAGGGAAACAGTTAGGAAAAGTCCCTCAAAATTGCACACACACACACACACACACACAAGCTCATACATATGCACGCACACACAGTATGACTGATACAGTCATACAGTGGAAAGAACTAGTTCATGAAGTTTCTGAATTATCTCTGTTTCATTGTTCTGATCTTCTTCATCTCTTGGTGCTTCATCCGCATCCAAACTGAACGGCATTTCCACTAATTTGTGTGTGTGTGTGTGTGTGTGTGTGTTCTACATCCATCATTCTTATCATGTTTCCATTTTTTGTTCATTCTTGTCTGTCTCCTTGTGTCGTTGTGCCATTTTTGTCTCCACTATTGTCCCTGTCCAATTCTCTCTCTCTCTGCCGGCTGGTTCTAAATCCCGTTATCTTTCTGCCGTTTCCTCCTCGGCCCTCCGCTCCCTCTGCTGTGCTGGCATCTAAAACAAAGGAAAAAATGAAAGCCTTTGTACTTCAATGACTTTGTATTTGATGTCAGAGCGGAAGCTTTTTCATGACGGTCCAAACTGTAATTAGGGTTTGCCCGACAAAGAGCTGCTGCCCTTGATGGTCCTTGTGTGGATAAACTACTAAAGGACTCACACCTCCGCTGCTGTTTGTGGGCAGTTTAGGTTTCTGCACCCCCAGCCCGAGATGTGATTGAGTCGGTTCCTGCGGTTTGCCTCTCAGTGACACAGCTGAAGCCACAACTTCTTTCATCAGGCTGTGATGGAGCTGTTGGTGTGTGAAAAGTCACGCACCACAACAGGGTGTGAGTGAAAATTTCTGACACTGCGCATGAACGGAGCGCTGTGTAGTAAGTGCATAGCAGATAACTTTCCTGAGTACATATTCCAAGTTACATCACTTGATCATCATCAGCACCCCAGTTAAAGCAATATTTCACCGCAAAACAATTTTTTGTGTTTCAATTACTCACCTTTAGATGACTTGAACTGAGGAATATTTTTTTCTTCGAGTGTTACGGTAAATGGATTTTTTCCAAAAATGCGAGCCTCTCATTTCAGCTGCTTTTGCCGACATTCTATGGAGATACACTTTCAAAACATCAAAACCATCTGAAAATGTCCATCCAAAAATATCACAAGCTTCTTGTGTTATAATCCAAGTCTACTTTATCCTATTTATCCTATCGTTGGCTCAGTACTTTCAAAACACTTGTTTACATGCACAATTAAGTCGAGCTACGGTTACAGCCCAATTAGGTGCTTTAATTGACTGCCCTCAAACGCTAACAGGCCAATCAGAGCGTAACATCTGCCAGCTCTGACCAGGGTCCGACAACTACACAGCTGTGCTCCACTGAAACTCATGCAAAATTTTTGGATTTTCATCATTTTCAGGCTGGTTCTGT
>JAPZDX010000019.1:13502995-13513548 GCA_029783625.1 Naso annulatus | reverse complement strand
CCCAGCTGCTCATAAAGTCCTCATCTGTTGCTCAGTAACACTGACCTCCATTCAGTTCCCTTGTTTCATTTGAGGAACAAATAAACCATTGCCTCCTCTGAATCTTTGAACATCATTTTCTTCCTGCTCCTCATTACTAAAAGTTCTGTCTTTGTTTTGGATTTCACACTGAAGTTTTTTACTGATGCTATCTATTGCTCTGTGATTCATATATCCTCTGGCATGACTTGTGATACTACAAAAATAGTATCATTACAATTACAGCACTGTAAAGAGTTTTTCATGTCCTTCTCCTTTAAACCATCAGCTTAAAACTGATTAACATCAGTCTCACCAAAATTTAAGCTTTGAGTTTTCAGGTGACGGCAGTGAGTTAGTGTCCATCTTCATGGCAGATTTGCAATATTCAGGCAGTCTCTAAGTGTGTGTGTGTTTGTGTCTGTGTCTGTGTTGGTGTGTGTGTTTGTGTGTTTATGTACTTCAAGGCCCGGTAAAGTACAGGCTGAGTCATCATTCTACAAAGAAGAATTTGCTGACCAAATTAGCTTTGCAGGGTAAACCCCGTTGCACAACAGAATTACATTTAAGCTAACCTCTTTTAATTACATGTCTGTCTTGTTGTCTCTCCTCTATTATATATACTGACAGCGTGATCCTTTGTTAACTTTTTTTCCATTTGCTGTTTTCTGTCCCTCCTGTGTTTCTCTCCCCAACTTTACTGTGATGTTTCAGCTCACTCCACCCCTAACTGGGCCTGAACCCCCTCTGTCTCCCTCTCCCTCGCTGCCGTTCATCTTCCGTCCATTCCTGGACTGACACCCCCCTCGTCTCTCTTTCACCATACGATACTTCTCTGTTGATGCGTCCGTTGGTGAGTTCCTATAGCAACCAGACATTTCTGCTGACCCCTGCCTTGCTTTGCGTGACAGAGCTGCAGCATGTTCAGTCACAGAGCAAAGATTAGCAGAGGAGTCCACTGTATGAGTGCATGCACACAGCTAAACATACTTGCACACACACTTTGCATGCACATGCATTCATCTGCATGCATTTGCACGACCACTACCACTTAATCCCACAGATACGCTGTACACATGCATGCACCCTCACTCAAACACACATAATCTTAAAGTAGACACCTCAAAACAAATTGTGTATTTGTTGAATATTTTAATTTTTTAATAAAAAATAACATTCATAACAGTAATAGATGTACAACCAATAATTAGAATCTGAAACATGTCTGCACAATAATTACACTTGAGAACTGAAGGACTTCATATCCTCCTTTTTTTTTTTTTTAAATAAGTTAAGAAATAAAGTTTTTATGTTTTTCCCCAGAAATCATTTTTCTAAAAGCATTTATACATACAGTGTTGGCTATAACTGGCTCACAGCGATCTCTAGAAGCCAGGTCTTTAAGACTTGCTTAATGTGGATATTCATAGCGTGTAATCTAGGCAGGCATTTGGCTGTTACTCCATGTTGATCTGACAGTAGTACAAAATGAGCAGGTTATTGATATTTTCCACTTCATTAAGCTACAGTACATGGCAGAGCACTTCTCTAGTCAGTGTAGTATGATCAGTGTGTGGCTACTCCAGTGTTAGGTTAAGTTAGATTCAGACATAGAAGGATAACAGTAATGTTTGGCATTGAGGCCTGAGCTGCACTCTCCAGTTTCCAGTAATCTTCCCAGTGTAGAAATCCAGTTCTCCACGTCTCCCGTATCATCTTGAGCTCTGCATTTAGCCCCCATTAATGACTTCTCAGTCCAAGTCACAGTCAAGTTCTCCATTTGTGAACAAATCGGTCATTGAGCTAGAAGTCAAAAGTCTTTGAGCAGCCAATCAATGGCTGTCAACTGCAAGAAGAGACCACTAGTCTAGTTTTGGGCATCTGACAGGCTTCCATCAATCCATGTTAATGGGATCCATGATTCACACAAATGAAATCCAGTGTTTAGTGTGACAGATATCCTCCCTTCTGAGGAGTTCGTAAGATTGCACTTTTATTATATCCATGAAGCTGGACGCTCTGCGGCAGCTCTGGAGCGGGAAGGGTGACTTTCTCTAAAGCTGTCAATAAAAACAGCAGCAGAGTCCGTCGGCTCTGTCCAGTCCTGTCAATCATCCCCCTTTGAAGGATCCCATGTTTCTAGTCTCTTCATATTCCTTTGGTGCAACATGTCTGGCCAAAAGCTTTTGGTTAGTTTCGTCATTTCCTGTCAGAAAAGGAGACAAAAGATTGTTATTTTTGATTTTTATTTTTTTTGCTACAGCAACAATTAAATTCATCTTGCAAACTTTGTTACAACCTCAGATTAAAGGGCACAACTTCTCATTATACCCCCATGCTGCCTCAGGTAAACCACCCCTCCCTCCATTGTTCAGGCTTATTTTCTCACCTGTAGCTCTACATGATCATGGCTCTGATGGCTGCTTTGCTGATGCGTTTGCGGTGTTTCCTCCTGCGGCGAGGCGAGGCTGGTCGGAACGGGGCCCGACGGGCTGAGGGCAAGACGGGAGCCACAGTGGAGACAGCTAAAGGAAAAACCAAGAGAAGGTAGAAAAAAACTCAGTACAAAAAGTTACAACAAACTGTTTTATTTGTAGCTTTCAAGACGCCCTGCGGTATTTCCATGGTGTCTAACTGCCGTGTGTGTGGTGACGTATTTCTGAGTGAAACAGCTTCAAACGGGATGTAGAAGCGGGACATAAGTTTGGGAGGAACTTGATTAGTGAACAGCCAAACACGCTGTTTCACCATCTTGTTGCAAATAAAGCTAACTAGCTAGCTAACTACATAACTATCGTGCAGGTAACATTTCTGCTAACATTACATTATTCCAAATCAATCTGTCTCTGTCTCAATCGATCTCTTTTTAAAGTTGTCTGTCCATATCTGTTTCTTTCTGTCGTTCTCCGGATCTATCTGTCCGCTCTGAGCCTCCTGAAATATTTTTTTCAATGATTCACAGGTACATGTCATGATGGGATTGGATGAAATCTGGTTGGTTCTCCTCTACGTAATCATTCGACAGATTTAACAACCTTTATTCCAAACATCAATGCACTGATCAGTTCTGACCCCTACTGACACTTCACTTATTACCAGTTAAATAATAATAATGGTCCCTCTGCTGGACAAACTAAGTAATTACAACATTTTAAATTACTTGTCCAAGCATTTTTCCAGCTTTTAAAAAGTCTTAATGTCAGCACTTATCGGAGAACATATCTGCCGATACTGATATAGTTGCATTAAGCTGATATTGACCAAAAATATTGGTGTTACTGATATATCAGTCTGGCCCCAATGTCTTTGTCTCCAAACTTGGTTGCTAAATCAGCAAAATACTGATGTTATTTTGCAAATTCATGGAGGAATAACCTTTTATGTTATTCAGGTATGAAGACTCGATACTGTCACTGGAGTGCATAAAAACGTATCAACACAAGATCGACACAACATCAAGCTTAATCTTGTTTCAATAGCAATATTTAGCATCAGAGGAAAATAAATACAGGGTGTGTAGCTGGAGTGGCTCTAACTGCTCCCTGAAGGGCAGCTGATAACCTTGAAGGCAGCGTAACAAAGCGTGTGACTGCCTGCAGGTTTAAGTCAAACATAAAGTGGTGGGAAGTGCAACTCTCTGGCTGCAGAGCTCTCAGGGAGTTGAGGAAGAATAGCAGGACACATGCGGCCGTGTTGTTTAGTCATACATGTACAGTGGGCTGCTTCCTGCCTGGGAAACTCTCCCACTGATTCTCTCATACACTGAACGTAAAAATTTCAGGACATGCTCCAACGTAGAGACAACACACACATACTGGAGTGCTGCAGTAGTGATTAACTTTTCCTCTGTCTCGTATTAAATTTGTCAAGGGCAGCAATCATAATGTCCTCCACCCTGCATCGATGTATGCTGCATTTAGAGCTGCACAGCCTGGAGAAACAGTAGTAATCTTCTTCTCACTAATACTGGTATTTTAAGGCCCATGCCACCAATTTCACACTTACAGGTTAGTTTTCCTTTTTTGTTGTCACTGGGATCCTAGGACCCAACTCTAGGGGTCAACTGATAAATCGGTTTGCCGATATTATTGGGCAATATTGACCTTTTGCAGATATACTGGTATTATTGTGTATGTTCTCTGACAAATATCGATATTGAATCTGTTTTTTAAGGCTGGAAAAAATGCTCGGAGAAGTCGTTTAAATTGGTGTAGTCCCGTAGTTTGGTCAGCAGAGGATGATCCACTATTTATTTGGTAAGTGAAGTGTTTATTTTTCAACGCACTGATGTTTGGAATAAAGTTTGTTAGATATCTCACCACCATTACATATCTTTGCCACATGTATTTGATAACCAGATTCAATATATTATATATAGAATATCAGCTAATATATTGGATATTGGATTTTGTAATTCGCTAATATTGGTATCAGCATCAACCCCCAAAATCCCTTATCAATCGGGGCCTAAGCGACATGTTTCACTTGCTCTCTGTCTTGCCTGTTTTATGTTCATAACAAACTCTGCAGAGGGACACTCACTGACAGAAAAGGGGAAAAAAGAGATAAACGGGAGTGATGGGGCAACAGCAGTAAAATCCCAGCACTTTAAATGAAGCGGTTGATATTTACGTCATCAATATGCCCCCCCCGGCTCGGGAGAATTATCTGCTCTGTTCACACATGAGGCTCACCCAGACTTAGGACTAGGAGGCCACGAGGGTGAAGTGCGGGTCGAATAATCCTGACATTAGTGTTCACACATACAGCTCCCCTGGTAACTCTAGATTCAGAGTCACAGTGCATGTGTGAAAGGGGCTATAGTGTCTCTGTGGTGGCTCTCTCTCTCTTAAATCTGATAAAAACAACTCCGATGATGTAATGGTTATGCAATCAGTTGGGTTTAAAGTGTCACATCTGTAACAGAAACCCTGCGTTACAAGCTTAAGATGTGGAGTTTAAAAGAAGTGGTTTAAAAGTCAAGGAGGATCTAATAAAAATGCTCTTAAGCTGCATTAAGGGAAACTTAAGATCGAGTAACTCTGTGTCCTTTCATTTTGGACTATTGCTTTGTAATCAATTTTTTTGTTGGTCAAAAGTGAATATATATCTATATCTATCTATTAATCTAGATAGATAGGTATATATCGATACATATATAGATATGTAGATAGATAGATTCAGGAGAAGCAACACTAACACACATTCTCATTCTCACACACAACTTGGCAGTACCTGTTTTAAATGTGGTGGGTTTTGGTCTTTGCTGAGGATGATGTGGATGAAGATGAGTCTCTCGATCCAGTTCCTGCTGTACCGTCTCCACAATTTTCTGTCTCCTCTCCTCCTCTGTTAGATGACCATCCCCACTGGTCAGTTTTGAGTCTTTATCCTTCTCCTGATTGGCCAGCTCTGCCCTGGCCGTGACCCCACTGTTGGCCGACCCACTTTCCTCCCTCTCGTTCCCTTCTTTTTGACTGACTGTTTCAGTCTCAGTCTGTCTGTGATTTGTGACCTCTCTATTTTTTTGGCTGGTCACTGAGTCTTTTTGATTGGTGGTCATGGGAGGGGTGGGGTTTTGTTCTAATCTGAGCGGCTGGGTTGGGCTGCCCGGAGGTGAGGAGCTGTCTGACTGGGGAGCGTTAAGCCGATATTGTGTCCTCAGCTCTTGGTCCTCCGCTGCTCCGTGGTTGTACGGCTGTGGATAATGCGGCTGATGATGGTACTGATACTGCTGTGTAACGTGCTGTCTCTGCTGATGCTGTAACAGCTGATGCTGCCTCTGCATGTGATCTGGATGATGCACCTCTCCACCGCTGCTTGATACATGGACGCCACTTTCCTCCTTGCTCCCGTCATACCCGCTCCCGTGCCCGACTTGCTGTGTACTTCCCATGATGCTATGCTCCGCCCTCGCCTCAGACGGCCAGCTGCTGACCGGCCTGAGCACCCCACCAATTGGCTGGTGCACCCCTGGCTGCACATGCGTTGGCGCCTGGTGCACCCTTGGCTGTGTCCAGTGCACCAGCTGCGTGTAGCTGCCCTGCTGCCACTGCCTCGCCACCGGCTCACGCTCCTCGGGGTGGTAGCGCTGCTGGTTGTGCTTCAGGTCGTCGTGGCGATGCAGGTCAGCTTTGGAAGCTTGAGTCTTTGGTGAGGCGGGATGGACGGAATGAGGGAGGTTCTGGGGGAGGTGGGACGATGGGGGAGGCTGCTGCGGTGAAGGTGGGTTGGGGTTGCTCTGAGTGGAGGAGCGAGTGACAGGAACAGATAAAGAGGAAGAAGTGGACAGGGAGGACGAGGAAGATGAGGGAGACTGGCACCTGCAGCTGACATGGTCTTCCACTGAGATGATGGCTTTGTCATAGTGGGCTTTCCTATTTATATACTGGATCTTTATCACCTGGAAAAGAGGAAGAAAGGACAAAAACATCAGCACAAAAAATCTGACACAAGTATAGAGGAAATGAAAAATGAATGTCTAGACATAATAGAAAAGAAACTATGCTAACAGGTCTGCAACAAAACAATCTCAGTTTGATTTCATCTAACTGAGTATACTGCTCTGTATGTGCAACGAGGTGTGTTGCAACAAGCAGCAAATCACTCTGATTGTTTAAAGACGATGCTGTTCAATCCGCCAGCTTTGTGCCAAGACAAACTGCATCACTTTCTGTGGAAGGAAATGCTGATTTACTTGTATCAGCTTGCAATGTCTACCTACATTTGAAAATCTTCAAGTCCAGTCAAGCTTATTGCCATTTCACCATACATTTCTGTGCGAGGCAGAGGGCGGTTTATACAACCCAGCACAGTCACTGTGCAGCTTTTCTAGAGAGCGAGGTAAAACAGTAGAAATAACAGAATATAATGAAGAAATAAAAAGAGTATCAGAAAGAATTAAGGGACAGCACCAGTGTCCAAGAGTGACCGTATTCTCCCACAGACTGCAGTGTGCCTTTGAGGCCAGAAATCTGGGAGTAATTTTAGATTCTGACATGTCCTTCTTAAAGCATTTTAGGAGTATCACACAATCATCCATTTGTCAAATCAGGAACACTGCTTAAATCAGATCATTCCTTTCATTCAGCAATGCACAAACTCTTATTCACATTTTGTCTCCAGCCATCTTGATAACTGAAACTCCCTTTTTGCCGGATTACCTAACAAATTAATTAACCGCCTTCAACTGCTCCAAAATGCTGCTGCAAACTTCCTGCAAAATCAAGAAAATTTAATCACATTTCTCCTGTTCTTGCTTCACTGCCCTTGGTTTTCATATTTGATTTTAACATTTTATTGCTTGTTTTTAAGTCACTGGTTGGCCTGGCTCCTTCTTGTATTTATGATCTTTTAACCCCGTATTCTCCTGCTTGCTCACTCAGATCTGCTGATCGGCTGCTTTTGTCAGTTCCTGGGTGCGGCTGCAGACTGACGGTGCAGGGCGTTTGCTGAAAGGGCTCCACAACTGTGGAATAATCTTTCATTTACTATCGGGCAATCTACCTCAGTGTCTTCTTTTAAAAACTCATTTGTATAAACTGACCCTTAATTAATTTATTTTCTTGTCTACGCTCCTATTTGTTTTTTCGCAGATTCTTAAATGTACCTAATATCTATTGTAATTGCTCAACACTCTTAGCCCGGCTCCGCCCTCCTTCCGCTCAGCTCAGTTTTCGCGGAGCATCAGTCTGGTAGCAAGGCCGTCTTTAGAACCGCAGAGATACATTTTTGACTCGACCAATCAGTGACTAGTGGGAGTGGATAAGTTCGATGATGTGGACGTCAAACGCCTGTTCACAGTAGTTTAATCATGGCGGAGGCCGAGAGCTTTGGTTGACCAGGCTGCTAAAAACCCTCATTATTGAAAACTACGGAATATTAAATACAAGGAGTGTTCCGACCAGACAGATAGAACCCTTTAAGACACGACATGTACTGCTTTTTTTGTGATTACTACACGCAGAGAAGAAGAGGAGCCTTTAGTGAGAGTCTTTCTACCGATCAGTGCGATGCAGACACGAGCCTCACGCAGCCTCAGTTACAACACCTTAAAAAACACGTAAAAAAACCTAAAAAAGCACTAAAACTGACGAAAATAGCCAATAGCCCAACACAATGTAACAATATTGGAAAATCAATGTTAGCTGCCACTCGTCTTGTCTGAGCCTGCAGGCTAACTTAAGTGATGTTTGAGCCGCTGTCTGTGGGGAGCGAGGGTCGCGGCTTTCGCTGTTAGCAGTTAGCTGTGGCCTGAAGCCACGTCTACCTGGTGATAACCTGATTTTATTCCAAACAAAAAAACGTTAAACTGCCTCTTTCTCTGATGCATGACGGGGCAGACGGCTCAATCCTAACACAGTATAACAGCGTTTATGTGATTACTGAAAGATCGGATATTAACCTTCCCACTTGTCTGTCTGTTTCGCTGAATAGCCACACCCACAGCTTATGTCGTACAGTTATGATAATGCTGATTGGTTTAAGGCTGCTTTACTATATAAATAAAGTTTATTATTTATTATCATAAGAGTGTCATGAAGTTGCAGCTGATCAGAGTGAGATCTGTGGGCTACTTTCTGATATTAAATTAAAGAAATGTTACGATGTGATGAGTAACAACCTTTGAGACCCTGCAAGTTCTGTTTTTTTCGTGATGCAATGCGTCCTGGTACATGTAGGCACTGCAAGAACGGCTGCGTGAGCAGGACAACTCAGAAAACTCAGCTTTCTCTGTCAATATAGCACAAACTGAGGAATTTATTGCTTCAGTTGACTACAATTACCATCAACACTGATTGGACGTCCACTTGAAAAGTGGTGGATTTTCCCTTTAACTAAAACAAACCACGTTAAGATGTAACTGTCTCACCACAAAGAAGCCAGGTCTGAAGGCACACGTCTGGGGGTCGCTTCCGGAGGCCTTCGTACACTGCGTCTCTTTAATGTCGAACGTTATCATCAGATCAGCGATGTTCAAGCCCACTGGAATAACCTGGTGTGCATATGGTATTTGTCATAGTCCCGCAAATAACATATGTAGCATCACTGCTATACTGTAACTAGCATCCACTGCAATACCAAGTAAAAGCCTGAAAAAGGGGGGTTAGCCATATTTCTTTGAGTAAACACTAGTGTTGCAGTACTTAAGAATGGTCTTGGTTTTTTGAAGGTCTCGGTCTCGTCTTTGAATCAAAGATATTTTGATTCAGTCTTGTCTTGGTCTCGGACATAGCAGACTTTCCCTTTAAGACCAGGAAAGATTTATTTGTTAATGTAATGACTGTGATTGGATGTAAAACTTTCTTTTTCAGATGCAGCCCGTAACGTAAGTCATTTGTAGCTTTATTTTTTTGATTTGTCTAAATCTGGCTACCTCAATCACAGAGAAATTACAAGCAAAATAACATAAAAGAGAGAACACTCAGCAGATTGCAGGTTTTGCAAGGCAGTGCTTACTGAGACAGCTGGGAAAACAAACTTCCATCACCATCTTGAAATCAGAGGAAAATTTTTTTAAGGTCTTGGTCTTGACCTGGTCTCAGTTTGTGAAAGTCTTGGTCTTGTCTCAGTCTCGGCACATTCTGGTCTCGGTCAGTTCTTGGTCTTGGTTAGTGCGGTCTTGACTACAACACTAGTAAACACAAAAGGTAAACTAATAATCGTTATATTTAAGTATGTGCTGACGGACCCTTTTGACAGAGGCTCGTGTCACCCGGTAAAGATGGCTGACAGCATACACAGAGTTGGCCTGTGCCAGAGCTGCTTCAAGACCCTTGCCGGCCATGGCCTCCAGCTCAGAGTTATACAGTGGGACCCCTGCACAGTACATGGATAGAGTTGTTAAAGAAGTCACAGACAGTTACTGTATCCAATCAATACAGAGAGCCACTCACCTGAGCATCCCAGAGACTGCAGCAGGGCCAAAAGGAGGATGTATGACTTCATGTTGACTAGCACCAGACCAAAGTGACTCAGTCCTTCGTTTACCTCTCTAAATATATTCAGTTTTTGTTCTTAGGCCACCATGCACCGCCCCTTATCCTCAATAACCCCCTAAAAAAACCTCCCCTTGTGCCGTCTGACCTGTTCACTTTATGTAACAGCTGTTAAACTTTGTTCAGCACTATTGATCCCAGCATGATGTGCTACATTTAATAAGCACATAATCAGATTGTCATTTTATAGACTTACATGTTTGTTGAAGATGTAAAAATCCAGTTGAGATCGATAAGTTAATAAATCTGGCCGCTAATTAAGGCACTTTTTGCCTTGACATTAAGTATTTTTATTATTATAATCAGTGTGAGAGCAAAATACAATTTCCATGCAGGTTTTCCACTTGGATAGATGTTTGAACCCAAAGGTAACTTTGCCTGGGGCTGCAACGATGAGTCATTCATTGATAAGTCAACTGCCAAAAAATTCTTGTGCAACAATGCATCACAGTGGAAATTTTATTTTAAGGTTATTTTTAGATGAAAACACCTTTTATTTTGATTTGAATATTTGCTGCTTTTCTTAGTCTCCTATTA
>JAPZDX010000019.1:13483514-13499196 GCA_029783625.1 Naso annulatus | reverse complement strand
CGACGGAGGGAGCGGATCACCCTGTGGAGAAACATACACAAACAGTTATCACACATTTTTACCGTTAGCTTGGAAACAAGTGCGTGTTACTGTGATGTATGCCCGTAAAGTTCAGGGTGTTATGAGATTTAACAATAAGTTGTGTCCAGATGTGGTTGTTGACCCCTTTGAATATGTAGTTCTAGAACAAATGCATGTCAACAGACAACAAACATACATTTCAGGAAGTGTCCATCATTTTTATAAAATCACATTTTCACATTGTTTTGTCTATGCATGTGTGCTCACGTGGATCTACTGACATACACTACGGCAGTCACTGAGAATATAATCATAATATAAAATATATTGCATATATAATTAGTGTAGTGCAAGCAATGCAATTGAATTTAGTTTAAGTTATGTGTGCAGGATTTCGTTTTCAGCCAGTGTGAATAGCTGATAATTATCTGTTTCTTGTGGCTGAAGACAAAAAGATAACTGTCAATTTTACATTATTGTAAAAAAAAGAAAAAAAAAGAAAAGAAAAATGTCATAACCTGTTGTTTACGCACTATGAGGGTAAGAAAGGCCAGATGTAGAGAGTAAAGAGGGATGAGTTCATCAAAAGCTCTGGCGTAATTAAATCTAACAGACATAACTTCTGTCTCCATCCTGTTGGAGCTCTGCAGAACACGGACAGCAGATTGCAATCATGTTATCTTTCTTGTTTGGCCATCAAGTCTACGCTGCACGGCTCTGTGTGCATTAGTTTGATTTTATGACCATGAAAATGGCGTGCTACATTTTGTCTTCTTCTCTGTGTTTAGCATATGAAATCAAATTTTAAAGGTGCAAATCGCCACCCACTGTGCTCGGACGTGTATATTGTGGTCAAGTTATTTAAAGAAATCTGGCTTCATGCTATTGATTTTATTTTTAAGTTATGACTATTAATTGCTGAAGAAAAATTTCCCATTAGCATCCAGTAACTGATGTCATATCTGGTTTAAATAGTGACCGTTTTTCCGTTTTATTAACAGTCTAAAACACCAAGTGTCAACAAAGAAAATTAAACTTGTCTGCCTTTTTTTTTTTTTTGGAGAAAAATCTCCTGGTGACAAACTGGGAAACAATCAACAGGTTGAGGGGGAGGACATTTGATTACTTTTTGTCTTTATATGGCTTGATGACTTCTTTGGGCGGAAATTCAGCTTCATTCTGGACTTCACGTCTTTTTCCTGACAGATGACGCAGTTACTGTTTAACACATTCACCACGAAGGGCTGCAACCAATGATTATTTTCATTACTGATTAATCTGCTGATCTTCAAATTGCTGCTTTTGTCCAAACAACTCAAAACACAAAGACTTTTCATTTATGATCATAAATGACACAAAGAAGCAGTAAATCCTCACATTTCAGAGGCTAAAACAGCAAGTCTTTTTACTTTTTATTTACAAAATGAAACGTTTAATCGATTATCAAAATAGTTGGCGATTAATTTTCTATCAATTGATTAATAGGGTATTCGCTTAATCGTTGCAGCTCGAACACCATGTCTGACCTCGTAGACGTCAAAGAATGTATTTCTAGGGAAAAAGAGGACTTAAGTGCACATAATACTACCACACACACATTGTTAAACATGGGTTACTGTCAATTATTATTTCCTAATGATGCCAAAGAGTTAAAACGTTTGAACAGTAAGTGCGTATATCTTTTAAGCATAAAGACGTTTTTACAAATATTTGCATCACTTTTACGTTCTTTTAATTATTCCCATTGGGAAAACCAAAATCGAGAGAGAGAGAGAGAGAGAGAGAGAGAGAGAGAGAGACCTACAGGGAAAGAGGGCTGATGTATAATATCTCAAGCCTCCATCTCCAGTCAACACTTGCTCCAGTTTCACTTCCTCCTGCAGAGGAAACGATGGTTATGAATGGTGTTTGTGTTGTCGCTCCTTCCCTGTCTGTTTACCCACAAACACCGCTGTTGCTCCCGCTCTAACACAGGAAAGTAGCCTCTCTCTCTCTAGTTCACCTCAACATGCTTCAGCACTAAACATGGAGGAAAGATCAATAACTTGTGTCTTATTCCAGATTGGGTCAAAAGCGTTTCAAGGGAAGTTCAACAGCATTTATTGTGATTTATGTGTGTTTACATATTTAAAGAGAACAAAACTAAACTTTTTACCATCGTTACCAAAAAAAATATTCAAGTAATTTAACTATCACTCTAAGAAATGAAAGGAATACAACATTTGATGAACTTTCAATGAATGCCATTGCAGGAATTCATCATGGATTCAGTGAGGCTGCTTGTAAAAAAAAAGGATGTGTGGTTTCTTTGTGGAGATCAAAGGCTGACTGCTCAGTGTTCTGTGTTACATTTTGTTTTGGTTTGCTGTAAACTGATGCTATCTCAGAGCAGCTGGAAGCTCATTTGATACAGCCACATGCAAGAAAGATGCCAAAGCAAATTAAGGAGTGCAAAGAATGTGACAGGAAAATATTTTGGATAACTCTCTTCTCACTGAACTCTTAATACAAAATTTATGACTATGGATATACCATGTTTACTGTATCTTTTAAGTAAACATTTGGCCCTGCCAATGAATTCGGCAGGGCTCACTCCCCAAAGATGGGATGAAACAAGTCCTAATCTCACAAACACAGCTAGTCAGAGGATTTATACATTTAAATGCAGCATCACTTCCTTGTGCAGGTTGTTCAATACCACCACCAGTATCAAAAATGCCTCCATTACTGCCTAAAATACTGGAACGGGTATCAGCAATTGCACAAGTCTATGCTAAGATCCATCCTTCCATCCAGAAATTCATCCATCCATCTGGGGTCAACTGCTTATTCGGGGTTGGGTTGTGGAGGCAGCAGTTTCAGCAGGGGGCCTCAGACTTCCGTTTCCATGGCCACATCAGCCAGCTCTGACTGGGAGATCCCGAGGCGTTCCCATGCTATTGTGGAGATAAAATCTCTCCACAAGGTCCTAGGTCTGCCCCAGGGCCTCTTCCCAACTGGATGTGACTGGAGCACCTCCATACGATGTGACCAGGAGTCATTCTTACCAGATGCCTGAACCACCTCAACTGCTTTTTTCAATGCATCAGAGAAGTGGCTCTACTCTGAGTTCCTCACGGATAACTGACTTCTCACCGTATCCCTAAGGTATCCCAGCCACCGTCCTGAGCAAACCCATTTCAGCCGCTTGTATCCGCGATCTCATTCTTTCGGTTGTGACCCATCCTTCACGACTATATGAGCGCAAAGTGAGCGCAAAACCGCTCCCACTGCACCAGTTCTCTGACTTTTCTCCCGCTCCATCGTCCCCTCACTTTTGACCAAGACCTACTTGACCTCCTTCCCTTGGAGTCAGGACTCATTCCCTACTCAGGGTTGACAGTCAACTGGTGTCCTGCTGAGAACCAGATGTAGAGGTGCTGAGAAAGATTCAGTACCACCTAATTTAGTTATTAGCTTTGGAACACTGCTGCAAAGTAGCAGGGAACACCTGTACCCAACTTAACAGATATAAGTTGCCAGCATCCACATGCCGCAATGGACTTCTGTACCTTTTAGTGCATCCATTACATCCATACAGGGTTATAAGTAAACAGCTGTTAAAAATAATGATTAAAAATAGTATTTATATCACTCAGCTGCAGGTGCTTCTACTGGTTGCAATGGAAAATACTGACACAGTGAGATGTGCCAACATGAAACTCTTTGCACTGTCTTGGTAACACAGAAGAACTAACAGTCTGAGCACTTCCTGTTCTTATTAAAGTTTCCTGTTACCTCTTTGTGGTTTGTTTAATTGAGCATCCAACTTTTTATTTCAAACACAAACTCTGTCACGTTAGCTGAAACAAACAGCAGACAACTTTTACCCTGCCTACTTTCTTCTCATACTCAAACCAGGTTTCCACTGCAGCCTCTTAGCCCTGCTCTGATAAGAAAAAATGTAGTTACTATTTATCCAGAGTGGTTTGTGCTGCAGGTTAACCTCACTTGAACTCTATGCAGCCACCTGTGGAAACTAATGTTATCATTTAGATGTAAACTAAGATTAAAAAAGAGTGAAAATACAGAATATACAGAATAAATGAGGTTTAGTTTAAGGAGAAGGGTTTTTTTTTGCACATTAAGCCTTATAATAAGGATAGCTATGATCTTATACAGTGTTCCACAGCATTATTATGACAACCGGTGCAGTCCTGAGGGGGGTTGGGGGGCAGCTGCTGAAGCCAATCCCAGCTAACATGGGGCGAGAGCGGGGTTCACCCTGAACAAGTCACCAGTTCATAGCAGGGCTGACGTATAGAGACAAACAACCACTAACGCTTACACTCACACCTACGGGCAATTTAGAGTCACCAAGTAACCTGCATGTCTTTGGACTGCTGGGAATGCCAGAGCACCTGGAGAGAACCCACACAGACACGGGGAGAACATGCAAACTGCACACAGAAAGGTCCTACCCCAGCTGGGTACTGAACTCAGGACCTTCTTGCTATGAGGCAACAATGCAAACCAGGCAGCACAATGAAAAACAGCAACAAAATGCTAATAGTTGCACACATCCACCTACTATTTTTATGCAGTATTAAGAGTTAAGTGCACTGAGAAAAAAGCTTGTGTTACTAATTCTTCAGTCTTTGACCATTAAACCACGTCAGAAGAAGAAGATGCAATGAGAGAACTCAATTAAAAAAAGGGTGAACTAAATGTGCCATGTGGAAAATGTGGTATTTATGTCTGTTTAATGGATTAATTTGAGGAAGGTTAAAACCAATGGAGCAGAAGCTTGGATGTTCAGGTCACATGCTTTATGCTTGTGGTTTATTTGCTAAGTCTGTTTCCTTTTTTTACTTTGTCCCATTTTATTTTTAACAATACACCCACTTTTCCACCTCAGTCATGGTTATTTTTTTTTTTTTTTTGATTTTTTTTCAATATTTTGGCTATTTGTTTTACTTTTGGGGACTTCTACTCAACTATCTGTGTGTTCGAACTGAAACTGTTAACTGCTATTGAAACATTCACCCATTTAAACAAGTAACATCTTGCTAGTATACTTTGAAAAAGATGATACATACAGTTTTGAAAGAAGTAAAATGGGAAAATATTGATTTTTCTGATGGTATCATTTTATTTTGGTTCATATTTTGGATGTTTTTGCACAGACAATCAGCAGCTGGAGGTCTCCTCATATCTGACACATCTTGTTGGATCTTTTTCCATCTTTTTCCGCTCTTCTCTAAGGTATTTTCACATTAGGCATGATTGTTTTGTACTGTGCCTGAGCATGATTACCCTCTCTCTCTTCTCCCCCACCAGCCCACTTTCACATTTTTAACGTCGTTCCGTGCCCAAGCACACTTAAGTATGTACACAGTCTGATACAGTGGGTGGTGTTATGCAGTTAGTTGGTTTGCAGTTTGTCAATATACACAAAGAAGAAGAAAAAGCAACTTCTTTTTTTTTTCAAGCTAATGTAATGGACGAAGCAGTGGGCAGTAGAGGAATACCTTTTCAGTATCAAAGTATCAAGTATCAAAATAACAAACTGAAATTTTCTGGCTCCTTCTTTATGTGCACGTCAGTTAAAGTGACTATGAGGAACTTTTAAGTATTTATGAAACAGTCTCATGATTCCGCTGATTATTCTAAATTTCCTGTAACAGCAAACAAGAGCCTCGGTGAAAGGACTGTTATTTTTATGCAATTACTATTGGTGCCCATGATCTGGTCAAAATTCCTGCAAACTCGAAGCGATTTTTTTTTACACTTTTGTTCTGTGCAATGACAATAAAGTAATTATATTCTCTGCCTACAGCTGTTAGTTTGCACCTTAGCATGTAATGTTAATGCTAATGGCTGTGCAATGTTAGCCTACAGAAAATAGAGGTAATAGGTCTCGGGGGACATTACTGACATACAACTGGCTTATAACTTCTTTCTCAGTCACATATAAATACATTACCTCATCACCGTCCATCCTGCTGTTTCTCTTTCATTTGCTTCCAAAACAAACACATGTTGTCGGTGTTATGTCGAGTTCTGCCTGCCTGATACGGGCTAGCAAAGATCTTTACGACAGTAGGTGCTCGTGTCACTACAGCTTTTGACCAAAGGGGGCACTAGAATCAACAAAAAACTGAGAGTTCCTGATAGTCACATTAACTTCTGTGTCATGGTTGCTAGGCGACAACAGCTGTGCGTCGTGACAGAAACGTGAATGCTCTCACACAGCCTATCACATGGTGGTAAACTTCCTAGCACAGTTGTTTTCACGTCTCATGCGTACCGTGCCCTGAGTGCACATGAATCATGCCTGAGGCTTGATTCAATTTCCTTTTCAAGAGGATTCAGGCACAGTTTCTGAAATGTGCCCGAGCACAGAACGCATGTGTTCACACTGATCAACCGAACTGAACCTTGGGGTCAAGCGTGTTCGGATCAGGCCCCTCGAGTGAAACCACTCTAAGTTCATTTTTCTTGGAGCCATCTCCTTCTCCCTCTCGCTCTTTCTGTCTGTCTGCTTTGTGGGCGGCGGTGGCTCAGGACACCTGGATGACTTTCACAAGCCATTGGCTGACCTAGTTAAGCAAACACACACACACACAAACACACACACACTCTCGCCCCCTCTTTTCCAGTTCACATACAGATGCTTAACCGCTTAACTGTCCGCCCAATTTGTCCAGACAGCCTCACACACACACACACACAGACACACACACACACACACACACACACACAGACAGTGTTCACTCTCTAACGAGCTATCATTACAGTCACAGTGTTAAACACTAACACACAAACACATTCATGAGAAATGAGAAACACACACACATATACACACACACACACACACACACAGGAATTAGAGAGTGGAATATGCAGACAGGAAATAGTGTCTCACATGAACAAACAGCAAACCACTGGTTTAAAAAAGGCTGTGAACTGGACAACGAGCTAATAATAGTGGTTTGAGCAGAAGAGCGAAATTACCAGAATGGATCCGACTCCGAGTTCCTTATTTGCTATCACGCACACACACACAAAAACAGGCCTCTCATGTAGTATTTAGCTCCTGTGAAGCTTGTTAATGCCTCTGCTGCTCAGCATTGTTCTGGAAAGTTTGGCATTTTTCATATCTCACACTGCGTGAGTGAGTGTGTGTTGCTAAGCTCTGAGGTTGCGGGTACTGTGGTGGGATGTCATGATCTATAAGCAGGTCACGCACACACTCGTGTGAAAACACACACTGCATGGGGCCTTGGAGGAAGCCTGGAAGGCAAAGACATTGTATGGAATGTTTGAGGAGAAAGGTGAAGTGTAATGGAATGTAATTATGGGGCCAGCTGACTGCGCTCACACACACACACAAACACACACGCACACAAATAATATATATACAAAACATGCAATCAATCAGACAGACTGAAAAAAGTAAACACACACAAACAGAGTGAATCCAAGTGTGTGACGGGTGACTCACAATCACACCGCGCTGTCACAACACACGCCCTCTTTTATCAGCAATATGGCAGATAGCCAACAGACTGTCGCATAAACTTGAGCTCGGTGGGTACTGTCACTCTCACACACACACACACACGCACACGCACACACGCAAGCACACACATGCTGGTGGAACAGACAGATTTCCCCACAGCTGCAGAGATGAGGGATGGAAAGACGACAAAGAAGAGGAGCAGAAAGGAGAGCGAAGGAGGAAAGAGAAGAGTGGACCAGATGAAGATAATCACAGAGGAGACGGAGGAAGAGGAGCGAGGCAGTAAAACTGTCTGCCTGCTCGATTCTGCACCTGCACAGTGTGTCATTAGACCACCGAAAGGCTCTAAAACCTTTAGAACTTTGAGTTCTACAGGTTTATAGCAACAAAATGAATTTCCACATCAGACACTCTCCACAGAATCCAGTTTAACACAAACGTGATTACAGAATAATTATCAAGTCACTTTTAATGTCTAAGATCCAAACTAGGGCCCACCTGATTTGGGATTTTGGTTGTCAATGCTGATACCAATATTAGAACGCAAGAAAATTCCAAAGGGCAATCTAATATTCTCCGTCATTGGGGTGTTTTTTAATTGATGATGGAAAAATTTTGAAAGCCATCTGTCATTTTGACAGGTTGTAATTCACACCCCTGTCCAGCTGGTGGCGGTTGTGTCAAATTATTTGCTATTGACTAGAAATCACAGCGTCCAGTGAAGCAGCAGAGCACGGCTTCAGCTTCCAGAACAAAATTAAAACGTCGACGAGAAAGCCTGATGACAGTCACCGTAATCTTGATGCATGGAATTATGCACAAGTGCGCACACAGTTGTCTCGTTGTCTGTTGTTCAGCCTTTTTCTTTATGCCATGGCTTAAACGCTTCATCCATGGGTTGGTATGTTTATTTTAGGCCTGTGCAATACAGCTGAAAAACCAATCACCATAGTGAAGTTTCATATCGGTCAGTATCAATAGGTATTGATTAGGGCCCAACTAATATGAGATTTTGGGGGCCAATGCCGATACTGTTATTAGGGAGTAAGAAAATTCCAATATCCGATATATCGGCTGATATTCTATATCTAATATTTTGACTGTGGTTATCATATACGTGTGACAAAGGTACTGTATGTAATAAAAGCAGGATTTCCGACAAACTTTATTACAAACGTCAGTGCACTGAGCAGTAAACACTTCACTTATTACCAAATAATAATAATAATGGACTGCCTCCTGCTGGACAAACTAATTGATTACACCATTTTAATTTACTAGTCCAAGCATTTCTTCCAGCCATAAAAAACAGTTTTCATATTGACACTTACTGGAGAACATATATGCCAATACCAACATATCTGCAATTGGCTACTATCAGCTGATAATATCAGCAAACCGATATATCGGTCAGGCCCAGTTATTAATCATGTAGGTTGTGACTGACGACTTGTTGCGCACTCTGAGACAGCATTGCAAGGATGATAAATAATCATCAGTAATGTGTTTAAGTGAATAAAGGGTCAATAAAAGAACAAAAAGAACAGTCTGTTCAGTTCAGAAAATCACATCACTTTACTGTAATGAAGCCTTTTCAAGCAGAAAAGACAACAATATAATGATATCCAAAATCTGTCACGATATCTTGTCTCATATCATGATACGATACAATATCGATATATTGCCCAGTCCTAGTTCATTTTATTAAAGTAAAAATGAATGAATGAACGAAAATCATTGCATCGTATCATTTTTAAAAATAGAATTACAATGATGAAGAGTAATCGATTTTGACAGATTCTTTTTGTCGCTGTCTGTCAAAATGAAGGACAGTCAGAAAGTCTAAGGCAGCGTCTGTTCCAGGCTTCCAGGCTTGTGGAAGCTTTTCAGCTGCTGGGAGTCTGACTGAAAGCCAGAAGGCATCGCTGAGGCGCTCGTACTGTGAAGCATCTTCAGGCACAGAAGTGTTTGAGTTAGCCGCAGTGGCTCACTGCTTAATTAAAGTCGGTCTCAGCTTATTGTTTATTTGAAATGTTTTGTGTACTTTCTTTATGCATTTTTGTTTTTGTTTTGGGTTTTATTTGTATTAAGTGTAACTGCAGACAGTGACATGGATTATTTTGTATGTCTGTGATATTTTTCCTCATGATTTATGTTCTTTATCCTCTTAAAAAATAAATTGTGACAATGATCCACAAACCTGTGTTTCTTTATATCCTTTTTTAATATTATTTCTTTAGTTTCAAACTGTCCACTGACCAGATTTCTTTAATGCTGTGCCACACAGGGCTTACAAACAAATACTCTTATGTGCCACTGCGCTTTTCTATCTGACACACATGCTCGCACAACCCCCTGCTGCACACTCACAAACACAAGCACATATGTCCTCTAACACATCTGTAGCTACACCCAGCCAGCACCCAGATGTGTGCACACACACAAATACACACACCACTACACGGCACACAGCGTCTGTGAAATCCCTGGCAGATTAGATGTTGTTCTTATGTAAAACGGATCAAGCCGGGCAGCAGCAAATCATCCGAGCTCGCCTGCAGAGACAATAGACAGACAGCAACCTGTTCAAAAGCCACCAATCAGCTGTGTGTGTGTGTGTGTGTGTGTGTGTGTGTGTGTTGATGTAACAAATGTCATTTGAACAGCAGATGATGAAAGAACTGAGGTCTGACCTGATGTGTGAGTGGTTTTGTATCTGTCTCAAATTCCGTTTAAATGGATTTAAAAATGAACGGCAGCAGCTCTCAGTATGTGTGTGTGTGTGTGTGTGTGTGTGTGTGTGTGTGTGTATTTCTGCATGTGTGTTCATTAACACACCGTGTAAGCAGTGAGGTCTGATCGGATTGCTCACGGTCACTACAGCTGCACAGTAAAAAGAAAATGATCCCTCTCTCATAAAAACTGATCATGTTTTCTGGATGGGCTGCACTAACCTTAGTAGACATGTAGTGACTTTGCTGAGTAATCTGTGTGTGACAGTGTGCATGCGAGTGGGTGTGCGTGTGTGTGTGTGACTGGGCAAACTGAACCCTTTTCCACAGACAGATGAGAACAAAGATGTCAGAGTTGTCTTCGTCTTTTCCATCACTGGACCAAACATTGTGACAAGAAGAGGATGATAAAGTCACATAGTCACACAGTCACATGGCAGGTCAGCATCTGTGTCAGTATAAAAATATGAAGTTGTCAAACTAGCACATGAAGTCAAGCATGCAATAGGAAATTGTTAGCATGCAGAGGTTATCCTGATTTACAGGTTTTAAGTGAAACTAGACAACTTTTTTGGCTTAACTTTGTCATTATGATTTACCTGATTAAACAGTGTGATTGTGGTTGAAAAAAGTACCATTTGCTGCTAATGTGGTCTCCAATAAGCCTTGTTTTTACCATATTTTCTTTGCCACCGGGACAAGGGTTTCGCAGAAAAGTGAAAAATCAGTGACGCTCTCTGTACTGTGTCCTAATTCGCCGGTCTACGCTGCACCTCTTAGCAACAGGCGACGTCGGCACGAGCTGATTAGCTCACTGTGCTCAAGCTGAGACGGACAAGTTTACTGCTGCAGCTTTCCCTGCAACCGTTTGGTCTCAGTTCAAACTGGACTTAAAAGTGAGAGCGGCAACAAACGAAATAAAGTGCGAGCTGGAGCAGCGAATTTGCTTCCCAAGGAGTCACATGCTACAGCTAATGTTAGCTTGCTAGCTTGTTTGCAGACTTTAACTTCAACAACAGCCAACTTCCATCCAGTGACCAAAGTGCCATTGTGCAAGTCACTCAGCCTCAACCTGCTGCAGCTCCATGGGCTTCACAGCGTGTGCAGCATCAGATTTGTGCTGGGTAAACTGTGATTACTGCATCTTTACGTAAAGAAGTTCTCACATGGTTACTTCCAGCAGCTGCAGGATTGTACTGCTCCTGACAACGAGATGCTTAACGATTCCTGCGTACGTGGTAAGAAACAACACAAGTACAACTAAACTAAAAACACCTGTCTGACAAACTATAACATGGTGACGTCATATCAAGGCACAAAAGACAAAACACAGAGTTTCATAACCAGGTGGGATACTATAGAGGGAGACCATCCTCACTGCAGCAACAGCAGCATCAGCTGTTTGATCCAACATTTAAATTTTCAAAAGTTTCCGAAAAAGTATCAGATGCAGAAGCAACATGATGTTGGAATATTTGCGGAAGTCTTAAAGTTGATGGTTGAGACCCAACAAACTATGGATCAGGTCCACAGACTGTATGCTATAATAGTGGAGAGAGAAACTGTGACGTCACCCATTAGTCGTTTTGAAAGCTCCTGTTTTGGCCACCTCCATCTTGGATTGAAAGGGTGCAGCTGCAGAGGACAGGCACTGCTACCAACGACAGAGTCACACACAGCAACTAAAGGCGATGGGGCGATGTGAGGTTTGACTTGCTTTTGAAGCCAAGTGTCGAGTGGACATCGGAGGAACTGCAGTTTTTAGTACTGCATGTTTGACTTCATTTTTCAGCTCAGGAAGCTGCAGCCTGATCACTCTATATTTTCTCAACAGTCTACATTTGTTTCTTTGAACCCTAATAAATTAAATATGCTTATCTAGACTTACTAATGTCACATTTGTTGCTGAATCAGACATTAACCATGAAGGTGGCACAACAGAAAATGCCCGTACCTTCTGAAGACATCGACAAGTGAAAAAAAGATTTTGAAGACAGACTAGCTAAAGGTCATCTGACAGCTCATCTACCAGATCGACAAGCGTTGGCGACAGACTACGCATGTCAAGTTGAGATGCTCAAGAGGCAAAGTTAAGCATCACTGGCACAGAGAAACACCCGAAACAGCACATCCATTCGTACACGTAACAATGCTGTTGGATTTTTTGAGCCACAAAAAAGGTGCTCAGATTAAGTGATGTGCAATGTTTTGTTTCTTTTCTACCCTTTATTTCATTTGGTCACCTGATTCTGAGATTGTGTTTGCTGGCTGCCAGCTGAGATGTGTCTGTCTGGTGGAAGCACAGGGCTGAATAAGGTGACCAGTGTCAGTGGCGTGACAGTAAAAACAGCAGCTGGGCTCATGGATGGATTTTGGCTCCAGCTTTAAACTGTAGGTCGACTCCTGCTGCTGCCGGCCTCACCCTCTCTCCCTCTGACAGCGAGACTCGGCCTTGCAACACTTCAGGAGGAAAACTGTCATGAAACATGAAAAAGGAACCTCGCAGAGAAACAGATCCCTCATATGACACAAGCTGCAGAGTCACAGAGGGAAAACGAGATGTACGGTACAAGCTGCTTGTGTCACACACACACACAGTTACACACACACACACGCACACACAGCTCTCATTGTATATTGCTCTGCAACTGCACAGTTGTAGAGATCACCTCAGGGGGTGATGTGTGTCAAATGATGTGTGTCAAATGCTTCTTACAAGTGAAGGAAATTTTCTTCAGTCGAGATGTCAGTTCATGACTGAGTTTTCTCTGAGCTACTTCTGTATTGCCAGTTTAGCAAACGTTCCAATCCAGTCCAATTTTATTCATAAAGCATTTTTTAAAACAACTCAGCTGACCAAAGTGCTGTACAAAACCATCAAAATACACAGAAGACCTAAAAAAGAGCAAAGAACAACATCTCACGTTTGGTGAAAGGCAGGCAGAGAATTTCAGACAAACACAACTCCATCAAGTGTATTTCGGTGGTAACTTTATGGTCCAAAATAACGATATTTTTAATGTCTCTATCACACACACACTGATAATTTTCTTCCAAGTTTGCAGGGATGCAGTCGAGACAAAAATATTCAGACTAAAATATTCGAGCCTGCTAATCAAAATTTAAAATCCAAAATTTACCATCACACGGGGTCTCATTAAGAGACGCAAAGCGCAAACGTTGAATAGAACAAATCATTTAGGTATTCGGTGTAAAGATCACCATGTTCTATTGGACACTATGTCATCAGTTTATATCCTAGTATCAGTCAAATACTGTATGCCATCCAGTATAACTGTGCATTTGAATCATCGGTGTCCGTTCACCCTCACCGGCTAGAGGTCATTATGTTTACCGGGCTTACCTCAGCTCTTCCGAGGCGCAGACGGGCCGCTGAGAGCGCAGCCAGCAGCAGCAGCAGGACCCAGGACCTCATGTTGCCGCCCAGCCTGAGGAGCCGCAAGCGACCGGCTGGGCATTTAGCACCTCGGCGTCCAATCCCCCGCGTGCACCGAGCCTCGTCCCGGTGCCGTGTGCTGATCGTGTGTGGCACGCACCGTTAAATATCCTCAAATGTGTCACTGCTTATAAGCGCCGCTGGTCCAAGCGTTTGCTCACGATGACTCACACGCAGCCCAGACGTCTGACTGTGTCCATACTGCTGTTTTGAAAACTCAAGAGGAGACGTCAAGGATACTGTGAGACAGGTGCGTCGTGCGGGGTGGAACAGAAGGCTACACGTAAACTACAGCCGCACAACTCCCATGATCTGTGTGCAGAGTTAGAGAGGGTCCAAAAACCCTCTAAATATCCCAACAATGTTTCCAAATGTGGGGTTTTAAAAGTATTCGTTGACTTTCCAGTCAAAAATCACCAGATTACGCGCTCCTGCTCAAAACCGTAGCCAAGTGTAACAATCATGCAGCATTCTCTTCAGGAGTGAAAGCCCGCATCCATAAAAGTCCGTGCGTAAAAGTTGCTTCACCTTAAGATGGTGCGTCTGTGCGTAATTCTCGGACGCTCACTTGTAAAGGGCAGGTTATTCTTATTCCAGCGCGACTCTTCTGACCGTGGATCGCCTGTCTGTCTTATCTGAGCGCCTGTCGCTAGCTCCTCGCTCTGAGTATCTCACGCTCTGTCTCGGTTCTCCCGGTGCTCGTCCGTTTACCGGCTTCTCTGAGTCGCGTTGCTCTCGCCCCTCGCGCTTCTCCTCTCTGGCTGCTTCCTCAGCTGCAAGCAGCTTTTGCACATCGAACCAGGGCCTCCCTCCTGAAGTTTTAAGCGTCATGTCTGCCAGAGAAAACAGAGATCACACCGGAAACTGCTTAATGTGACTTTCATAATAAAAGACTGAGTGAGCGCTGTGCTGAATCGAACACAAGTGAATGTCAGATTTAGAATAATAGGACGAGAGGAACGAGCGTGCCAATTTAACCAGACTGAAAATAATATTAAGTGATTTCAAGAAATCAGGTAAATATTGATATTACAAAAGCGAATTCTTAAAAAAAAGATATGCTACATTTATAAAGACGCTAAAGATTGTACAAAACTGTGCAGATATGATCTTAATATCTTGTGACTTACATTGATTTGGAAAAAAAAATTGCATTGCTGTTGGCTAAATGGCTCCGAATTATTTTTTTTTTAAATGTTTTAGATTTGAATATATATATATGTTTATCCCTTTCAGATTCTCAGATGCAGCTTTTATTATTTTCGCTTTATTTTTTCCTGTAATAATTGACACTGACAACGTGGCTTCAGATAGTAAGAAGTTTTACTTTGAAAGTTCATTATCGGATGTATAAACTCTCATGTGGCTGACTTGACTCTGGTCCTCAGATTTGTGCCAGGGCTCCGTCCCTCTCCTCCTCAAGAGTTTGCCACCTCCTTATTAGGAGCAACGAGACCTGAGCGCCCGTTAGTGCTCTTAAAGGCAAACTTCGGACACGGTGGAGTTTATTAAGGCCTATCTAAACTATAATAGCGTGTGTAAAATGTCATAGGAGGAGTCCGGTAAATATTTTGTGTTTTTTGTACAGGAAATAAGGGGTTTGATTACTCAAGTGATGGTAAAATGATGCAATTTTAATAAATAATTTATGGACAGAGATGAAGCAAGCAAAACCTTTACATGGACAAAACAAAACAGAATTAATTGAATAAGTTTGTGTATTGAACGACTTTACTCTGAAAGCACTGAAAGTTAAGGATTTAGGATTTATTTTTTTATTTATTTTCAGTGAAGGCTGTTTCATAAAGTCTGTTTCATAAAGTTTGATGCTACTCTGATACTTTTGATTGGTTCTCCTGTTTGAATTTGCAGTGCCACATGTCTGCCGATAACACTGCCTGCTTTAAACATTTAAAAATGGTTAACAGCTGTAAACGAATGAGAAATTAACAAAATGAATAAAAAAGT
>JAPZDX010000019.1:13351749-13361814 GCA_029783625.1 Naso annulatus | reverse complement strand
ATGTAGGTTTTTAAGCTTACTTTAATTCAACACATTAAAGAAACTACTGGACAAAACAATCAACACTAAAAATGATGTAAACAGCTCAGAATAAATACATCTAACATTAAGTCCTCCTAAAAGTGGAAAGTAAAAGACATTCAATATGGAGGATAAATATCCAACATTTCAACCCACAAAGTCACGTTTACAGGACTGAAAAACAGTAATGTGGTAATGCCGTGTCTTTGATATGAGTTTGAAAAAGGGAAAGTAGCCTCCTCATGTCTGTCTGTACTGATGCAGCTCCTGCTGGGTGACAGCCTCCGTCAGGCTGTCCCACATCTCCTCACGATGACAGTGTGATTTCAGGCAAAAAACATCTATTTGTCTCTTTCCCCAATGCATGGTTGGTCATCTGTGGAATTATTTAATAGTTTGTGGAGACATTTTTGGATTTTGGTTGTCTCGCTTAGCCAGATTTAACTCCTCACTCAGTGAAACGCCACCTGGTGACATAATGACTGTTCAGGCAGATAATTTTGAATGGGCAGCAACCAGCAAGGACAGAGTGATGACTGTCTGGCCAATCCTGAAAGTCAGCAGCCTCACTCACTCACTCCCTCACAGACAAACACATTTGTAGCGCTGGCCTTACTCCTGCTAACCTGGTAAACCAGACCCATTTACTTCACAAATTAATTTGCTTCATGAAAATGTTCTGGCAACAATCCCATTCAAGGCCGTTTTCTCCAGTCCAAAAACCTGACAGGCCAGTCACAATGCGGCGATCTTTATGCGATGACTTATCGAAGGGGCTGAAGATGGCATCCGGTCTGTATGCGGCAGCTGACACAAATCGCCGATAGCCTAGACAGACGAGGGGGCGCGGCTGTTAACGTGAATTTTTGACAACCTGATAAATAATCACATAGAGGTTATATTGTGCTATGAGCTATTTGTGTCAGTTTAAGTACTTTTGTCCGGTGTTTTTTAACGTGTTACGTATTTACGTATGTTGTACCGAGGCTGCTGAGTCTCAGGTCGATAATGCACAGATTGGTGGAAAGACTCCTACAAAAGACTCCCATTCTTCCGTATACGTGTAATAACCCCAAAAAACAGTACTTGCCGGACCTCCAAGGTTGTTCTCTATCTTGTCGGAACATTCCTTTTAGTTAATATCGCGTAGTTTTCAATAACGAGGGGGTTTTTTGCTCGCCTGAAATTCCCCTTGAAAAAAGCATGGCGATGTCTCAGCTGGAGTGCGAGGGGAAAGACGGGGTAAACAGCAACCACCAACAACCCTTTGAAATGAAGTGCGAATTGCGAGGTTCCAGTCAAATTCTTATTTGAGAATTGGCTGTGTCCGACTACATTCCTGCGGTCAAACAGCCACGGTACAAAAGATTTTAGGCGAGAAGAAATGAGAATGTTTTTCCATTCCTCCAGTATTTGGAAACTGGGAGAAAACGCCACGGATCATTGAGGCTAAATTGGTGACTAGTGGTGGCCCACCAAATTAAAAAGTTATTTTCTTCCTATAATCTGTCCTCTCTCTGCATAGATGTTTATATGCTTGTAAGTTAGTGTACCAACTCTTTAATCCTTCCCTTTTTTTGATTCCTTTTGGCTTTACAACATCTTATACCATTTAACTTTTATTGCAGTTCCTACTGGTCCTCAGCAGAGGTCAATAAAAGTCAAATTACATTTTTTTTTAAAAACTTGGCATTGACTCAGAGCTGGCATCTGAACACAGTTCATGTTTTTCAGACAGACACTCCTAACACATTTCTGTCAAGAAGATTTTGTCTCACAGTCCGTGAGGAGCGCAAAATCAGGAAGAGCATGGGTTTGACAAAACTGCCACAGATTTATGAGTGGGATTTGGGATGTCAATTGTGAAAGCCCTACTGAAATTTGTTTCCATTTCTGGATTTGTAACTATTATGAAAGACAGAAAAAGCCTGAGGGCATTGTGTGTGTGCCGCAGTCTGTTTTGCATGAAGAGCTCTGACAAGGACTTGGACCTGTTTTTACCTAGAAAGAGCTGGACTTTTGGTAAAATCAAGTTCACATGGATAAACCAAGAATTTCATATTTCCAAAAACTTGTCAAATGCAGCCAAAGAGAGATGACATCATGCAATCTGGGCCGAGGACTTATTTCCACGTCAGTCGGCATAGATGTGATAGCAGTTTTATCTCACTGAGAAACATCTAACTGCTCCTCTATGAAAAAAAAAAAGAAGATCTATAATGTTTAAGCTTCCTGCCCAAGTCATGGTGTAGCTGTGGCACAGAGGGTCGAGTGGGGCATTTTTGGGTGCGTTCTGAATCGCATACTATTGCTTTTTACTTGTAGTACTTACTGCAACTGCCCTCACACAGTACATACTGTTGCATGCAGTATGCATACAATTGGGACATAATACTCTGCCATGATAGTGTGCCTTGAACTTTGACTCTGATGCTTCGATATCCATCACTACCTTTAGTGCGGAAATTTGGAGTACAAGTTGAGCAAGAATGCTTTCTAAGCCATTCTAAGGTAAAATTCGTATGAATGTAACTTGCCATTTGCACTCATTTATTCACTTGGATTTGTGCAGCAATAGTATAATAATATATTAAGTTATTAATATATTGTAATTGTAGGAGTCACAAAACAGATATAGTACTTACACTCAAATGCGCTGTCATCTGTTATTGCGGCGCTTATCATTCTGTCAATCATCTTCTCAGCTTTGTTTATATCTGAGTGACACAACGTGACGTGTGTGACGTATTTTCCGCTGCACAGAGGATTGTGGGTCAGAATGGTCAGAAAGGCATGCTGGCTTGCATACTGCAAAATCCAGTCGGATGTAGTAGAACATCCTGGCATTTCTGGCATACTGCATTTTACATACTTCATACTGGGACATACTAAATCTTTTTCTGGCAATATTTTTCTAGTAAGGAAGTACGGGTATTTGAACATAGGGCTATAATCAGAGGATCATTGGTAAGATCTCTGCTCCCTGCTCTGCTGTGGGAGTGTGTGTTCAAACATTACTCCTGATGAGCAGGTGGCACCTTGTGTGGTAGCCTGTGCCACCATGTGAAAAGGTGAAGGCTGATATGTATTTAAAGTGCTTTGAGTGCTCATTTTGACCAGAAAAGCACCTTGTCAATGATGTCTATTTACCACCAGATTCCAAAAAAGTTTGAACGCCTTGTAAAACAGAATGTGATAACTTGCGATCATCTTTTTTTACATAAACAAACCTGAAAACAGTACAGTGACCATGAATTTAATGTGTTTACTCATCAGCTTGTTCTGAATTTGATGCACCGACATGTTTCAAACAAGTCGACACAGGAGAAACAAAAGACGGTAAAAGTTGTGGAAAGCTCCAAAAGCACCTGTTGAAGCCTTTTACAGGTAAAAAGGGTCATTTGGGACAGGTGATCACATCATGACTGGCCATGCAAGCAGCATCTTCGAAAAGCTCGCATTCACAAGCAAGGATGTGGTTTACCACACTGTCAAACACGTGATTTTATAAAGGAGATACCTACATGGGCTCAGAAACACTTTGTACTAATGATTCATTTTGTTTTTATTATGTTTTCCACAGTTAGTGTCTCAAGTCTTTTTTTGAACTATTAAGCAGCACCAGTGCATTAATGTAGAAACTCTTGCATTGGAAAAGTAGTATCAGTAAGATAAGTTTAGAAAAATCAAAACTAAAAGTATTCTTGTTTGCTGGAAATGCCCCCTCTGACTGACGGACATTATGTGTTTATAACGTAAGCTGTTTGAGACAAAAATACTCGTGTCTACTTTGCAGTACAGTACTCACTGTATATCAGTCCAAACAAAGAGGCTGAATTACTGCTGAGGGTACGAGACAATCTGCTGGATCCCGAGCGGATTTGTGGGATACGAAGGAAAAGTTACAATTCACAAATTTGAAGTCTTTCGTTTTTTTGTTTGTTTGTTTGTTTGTAAAGAAAAGGTTAATTTTACTTGAATCTCTCTAGACCTAAAACATCGACATGGAGTTTAAAGGACTTAAGACATGTTTCATCAGGTGTCACAAGCCAAAAAGTTCAGCAGCCGGTAGTCTAATCTTTAACAATTGGTTGTTTTGTTTTGTTTTATAGTTGTTGTTTTTTTTCTTTTTATTTGGAAATCCACATTATATCACATCCACTGACTGTAACGGATATGCAATTATTTACAAAAGTTGTAAAATGCCAAGAGTATTATATTTGTGAAAGAACTTACTGTATCAAAAGCAAAGTCTCTCAACTTCGTGTTTATTTGGATCAGTCCATTGTCCATTTCCTTTCATTCTGACAATACGAAACACATAGAACTATTTACAATCAGACAGGAAGAGAAGGAAAAGAAAAGAAAAAGAAAAAATGAGTGAAAAATAGAAATGTCTGCAGCAGTTTGGCCTCATTCAGTTGTGTTTACATTACAGTGAAATAATAAGAAATCAAAAAGATAACCTTGAATAAGAAATAAAAAGGGGACATTCCTTCAATTTATTATCGTGACAAAATCGGATCTCAGAGGTCTGATGAACTGTGCCCATCATTCCCAGTGTTTCATGAATATATCCATCTTTAGGTTAAGAGAACCTTTTCCATAATATTTATATCCATTGTCACATCTATCCAGTTATTTATTGTAGGTCTGGTCTGCATCATCCATCTTTTAGTCATGGCCTTTTTTCCTGCTGCCAGCAATGCACCCAGTAGGTATTTGTCAATACATGATAGTTCTGTGGGAAAATAACCTAAATACATGATTTTGAAGTCTAACCTTACTGTATGCGTGTGCTAAAGAGAGTCTGTATTGCTCAATGTGTATCTTTCCATTAACTCTGTATGTCTGAACATAGAATACATGATGGTGACTTGCAGTCTGACAGCTGCAGCTCCATCTGCACTGGGAATTGATACTGTTGAGGTGGACAGTCATTAGGTGATGACATATCGAACTACATTTTTCCAGCAAAATTCCTTCCATGCATGGGATTTTGTACTTTTCCGTTGAAAAACACAGATTTCCTCCCGTTCCTTGTCTTTTGGTGTCAGCTCTCCTTTCCTTCCCCATTTGTTCTGAAAATGTTTTGTTAAGGAAGTTTCCAATTTTTAGACACTTTTGTACAATGAGGAAATTGCCCCTCTTTTAATATTTGATTTACATGCATCAATAAAAAGTTGGACAAAGGGTTTACTGGCTTCCCTTTCTTGTTTTTGATTTTGATAATAATGTTTTTAATGTAACATGTGGGACTAATAACTAAAACTGTGAAGAACTCAAACTTCAATATTTGCCTTTGAAACGTGGTGCAACAGAAGTAGCATAACTTGGAGAGTACCTCAAAATTATACTTAAGTACAATATTTCTGTAAATGTGCCTCCACTCATTCCACAGCTGATATTAATTAAAAAAGAAAACAAAAAGTCCAGATTAGGCTCTTGATGTTTCTTCACTCTTCTGTGACTCTTGTTGTCCACCCAGGTGATAAAGGTGACAAAGGTGACAAGGGTACACCTGGTAAACCCGGCCTGGAGGGACCCCCCGGCTTCCGAGGCCCCTCGGGCCCTAAAGGCAGCAAAGGCCAGGCTGGTGCCCCCGGAGACGCCTGCAAGATCCCTCACTCTTCCTTCTCAGTGGGACGTCGCAAGTCCCTGCACAGCGTGGATTATTACCAGGCGCTGGTGTTCGACACAGTGTTCGTCAACCTTCACGAGCACTTCAACATGTTCAAGGGCAAGTTTTACTGCTACGTGCCGGGGATCTACTTCTTCAATATTAACATCCACACCTGGAACTTTAAGGAGACCTACCTCCACCTGATGCACAACGACAAGGAGCAGGTGATCCTGTACGCTCAGCCCAGTGAGAGGTCCATCATGCAGAGCCAGAGTGTCATGCTAGATCTGAGTCTAAATGACGAGGTCTGGGTTCGACTCTACAAGAGGGAGAGGGAGAACGCCGTTTACAGTGACGACGTAGACGTTTACATCACCTTCAACGGATACCTGGTGGCACCGAGTATCCAGTGAGAGCAGGACAGAGAGAATGATGTCGGAGTCGGATTCTTTCATCTTTTTGTAATGGATAATGCTTTATGCCAAACTAAGTAGAGGACTTGAAAAGTTTTATACTCAAATACTCCTTTTAGCCCAAATAGAAACACATTGTATTTTCTTAAATGAGGCCTGCCCAAGAATATTAGAATCAAAAGGAACCAAAAAAAAAGAAAAAAAAGAAAAGGGTTGTAGAGCACACAATTAGGAAGGAATGTTGAATTACTTCCTTTGCACTAAAAATACACTTTTGTACAAAGTAAATAATTTTTTCCTACTTGTGTGCTGTGCTCGTTTACCTCTCGGGTCATTCCTTTCAGGGACTTTCAATCTTTATCAATCAATCTTTATTTGTAAAGCGCTTAATCACATCTACAGACATTTCAAAGCGCTTTCACAGGAAGAGAAACCAACAGAACTTTGTGTCAATTAGTTATGTATCTGTGCCATTTTACTTTCTTAACAAGAATAGAGAGTTTCTGTCTCATTAAAATGTGATCAGATTGTTGTCATACCTTTAACAAATGTTTTCTTTGTGCCTTTCAGAAGAACACTTTGCTTCAGAGGGTTAGTTCACCCAAATTTCCAAAACATTGTCCTGCATACTCCTGATAATGATGTGAAGCCATAGAAATTAAATACACTGTTAGAGCTCAGCAGAGCTTTTAAAAAGTGTATTCTGTTCAGAGGAGGTGGGACTGAAATTCCAAATCAAGTCTAATTAGGGCTGTTTTTACTGACATGGGTCACTCAGTACACTTACATGCACAGTTAAGCTATGGTTATAGCTCGATTAGGCCGTTAAATTTGACTACTATCGTTGTCCCAGAATACAAGCGCCAAGAGAGTAGAAGGGAGAATTGATTTCATTGTTGGACTCTGCTATGGTGGGCGGCGATATGCCCCATTCAGCTGGTTACTATTGGACCTTCTTCCGGTTAGCCAAGCAAGCTACAAACAAGTTAGCAAGCTGCTAGCGAAATTTATCTCGAACGGTGAAAACACTGACAACCTGAACAGAGCTGTACACTTCTTATTTACTCTTTACTTTTGGTACAAATTCAATGCACGCCTCCCCTCGTGCTTATGGGATTCTTGTTTTCTTCCCGCCTTTCCTCTACAAATTTATGCTGTTCAAGTTCTGGGTCAAAGACGCTGCAGGGACTGTCGATCATGCACAGATTGCTTCGGCCAGTCCGGGTCCGGTTGAGGCGTATACGTGCAGGAGTAATTCGACTTTCAGTTGCATTATCTGGGTGTGTTAGCTCGACTTTGAAAAATAGTAGAGTACGATTTCCATCGGACCAACATGTTCACATGCATTTTAAAAGTCCGGTTTTAGCTGGACAAACACAATAAATCGATTTTCTCTAACATATTGTAAACATACTGATGTATGTATCTGTCCATAAGCCTAAGAGGACCACAACAGATGTGAGCATACTCAACTCTGATCATGTGGTATGTCATAATCACAGTGGGTGAAACTATCTTTGGAGACCAGTAAAGTGTCTACAAAAGTGTTTTTTAGTGTCTTATATAGAGCCAAAATAAAAAGAAATTCTTTTCCTTTTTTAAGATGGGGAAGGGAGGGTTCACAGTTATTAAATTGGTTTGAAAACTACTCTGTTTGCAGTTTAGTTTGCTGCAAAATGTTTTACTGCCAGGGCAGAAGTTAAAAAGAAGACTTTAATTATTTATGTAAAGTCTTGGGAACTTTAAAATTAGTTTCTGAGTTTGCATTTGTTCCTAGGACACTGCTAATATGTTGCCACTCCTTTTAACAATTGCTGCTTGTTAAAGGGATAGTTCACCCAAAAATGAAAATTTATCTACTCACCCTCATGCAGACAGAAGGTCAGGTGAACTTTTTAGTCCACAAAACACTGCTGGAGTTTCACAGGAAAAACGACGTTGAATTGATCTCCCAAACAGCTGAAGTGAACGTTGACCAAGTTTTTAACATTAAAAAAAAAAAAAAACCATAATTAAGTCACAAAATGCCGCTCATCCAAAGTAATCCAGGTGTCCTGGAGCCTCAACATGCCAAGTTGTTTTTGAAAAACGTCACTGATGCCTCGAGCTGCTGCATGAGCTTCAGACGATGTGTGTGCGCACGTGCACATGAACACGGCGGCTCCCTTTGTAGGAGCCACAGTGAGCAGTGAGGCTATAAACGTGACGTCAGTGACAATTTTCTAAACAACTTGGCATATCAAGGCTTCAGGACATGTGGATTGCTTTATATTAGCAGTATGGAGGCATTTTATGCTTTTTTTATGTTTATGTAATTTACTGTTAAAACTTGGTCACCATTTGCACCAGTTATTATGGAGATTGCTGCAGTGCCTTTTTCCTGTGATACTTCAGCAGAGTTCTGTGGACCAAAATACTTCACCAGACAATTTATTGGCATGAGGGTGAGCAGATAATGACTGAATTTTCATTTTTGGGTGAACTATCCCTTTCATTTACAGCAAATCAGGCTTCTGTCAGTGTTGGTGACCACAGTTTGGATGCGGTCTAAGTATCCTCCGGTCTATTTGACTGATTTGGAGTTTGAGTCCCCTTCAGATTAGGGCTGTCTTGGTTTCGGGAGGGCTTCACATGTTCATTCACTTTCAACATTCTACATTCAGACTGTTGTCAGTGGAAGAAATAGTACCAGTAAGAAGAATCCTAAGGGGAACCTCAAAAAACCCCTTTAACTAAACTTGCAAGAGTTCCTTTTCCGTTTTTTGTAATTTTGGGTGAACTGACCCTTTAACCATCAGAATATCCCAACATATCATAATGAAAAATAAAGGTGCTTCATTGCTTAATGCAGAAATGCATTAGGGTTTTGATGTATAAATATCATGTGTTCTCACAGAGACTTCAAACTGCAGAGCAGTTCCTGTAAATAGCTGTATTATAGCTTGTCTTCATAACCTAAATCTGTGCTACCACTCTTGCTTTTGGAGCTAGACTGTGTGTGTGTGTGTGTACTTGTGTGTGTTTGCAAACAGTATTTCTTCCTTTACTAACCAAGTCTCTCTTTGTTTTGTATCACTGAGCAACAAAAAGACACTTGATCATGACAAATTAAACATTTTTAGATTTTCACATCAAAATGTCCCTTTTTCACAAAGCACATGTTAACATTTCTGCAAGAAACTCCTCCTCACTCTTTACAAATTACACCATCCAGCTTAGACCTTGGCTCCAAATTAAGGAGCTCAGTCCTCTGAGGGAAATGGTTTTGGAGATTTAACCACAGATGCTGGCCAAGTCTCTATAATAAACAAACAAACAAACAAACAAACTAGCAAACAAAAATCCATGTCAAACTTTCAGACACAGCGGATGGCTCTGCAGCATGCCAGCTCCATCTGTTCAGCCATATCTCTCCCATTAGCTGTAATGCCGTCCGCAGGGAGGCCTTGCTAGAGGAAAAGCAGACTGCAGCTTTGCAAATACTTTAAGCCTTGAGTAGAGATCTGAAAAGCTCTATTGGGAAACAAAGCAGGACATCTGAACAGTTTCCTGGATCATCAGCCCAGACTAGTGGACGCTGTTCCAACATGCACAGTAGACAAGCTGTTAGTTACTGGTTGATTTAGTTCACTTTGGAAATGCAAAATGTCCTAGTTCACATTTGTCTAAACCTTAGTATTTCAATTAAAGATGGAATGTTTATACACAAGAGGAATGACTTTAAAACTTAAGCAGTGGACTTCAAAACGATCAAAATTAAATGCGATTGAACAGAAGGTGGTGTCCATAATAGTGGTAAACAGCAACAAAATGCATTAAGGTCACATAAGAAAAAACACTTAAAGTTACAGTGGGTAACTTCTGCTAATGAGCTTGCAAGCTAACATTAGCTGCAGCATGAGACTCGTTGAGAAACAACTTTGTTGCTGCCGTTAGCGCTAGCTCGCATTTTATTTCATTTGTTGTCACTCTCTCTTTTAAGTCCAGTTTGAACTGAGATGAAACGGT
>JAPZDX010000019.1:12997248-13008992 GCA_029783625.1 Naso annulatus | reverse complement strand
ATATATTTTTTTTTTTTTTTTTTTTTCTCTCTCTCTATCTCTCTCTCTCTCTCTTTCTCTCTGTCTCTCTCTCTCTCTGTCTCTCTCTCTCTCTCTCTCTCTATCTCTTTCTCTCTCTCTCTCTCTTTCTCTCACTCTGCCTTTGCAATCGAACCAAATCCACCCACTTCTACTGGCAAACCGTATCCTGTTATTTTTGCATCTGCTTTCGAACCATCTGTAAAGCTGTTGCATCACTTCACCTGCAAACCATCCACAACCTTGCTAGTAACTCCATTTATTAGAGTGAACACTAGATTCTTCTTGTTTCAGTGTTGGGTTAAGCAGAAGGCTTACTTGCACCTAAAGCAGCAATTTTGGTTTCTTTTTGCCAATTTGATCTATTTTTGCCCACTTTTTACACCACCAAAATCAAGTTACCATCCAAATTCTCCGTCATAAGCATCTATAAAAGTTTTAATTCTGTCATTTTCTGTACTACAGCATTGTGTATATTCACGTGCACTCAAGTTCAGTGTTAGCTGTAAGCAGAGTAGTTTGGATTATTGGGCTAAACATTTCATTGTTTAAAAAATATGTCGTACTCAAACTGCTCATGTGCTTTGGTGTCTCTGACTTCATTGGAGTGTTGTTGCTGTTGCTGTTGTTTGCATAATTCCATGTTTCAAGCCCTTGCAAAAAACATTAAAAGTACAATGTTAGGATGAGTAGGGGTTGTTGTTGTTGTTGTTTTGTTTTTTTAACAAATTATTTTTATTTTCAGTTTATTTCCTCAGGACTTCAAGTTTCTTACACAACAGAATTTAAAGCACGACTAATTTGGATTATGGCCTAAAATCGCCAGTTTCAGTAAGTTAAAGGGGTCAAATTCAAAGACATCCAGTTAATAAATTAGAGGGTTATAATTTTGTAAGTAAAAGATACAGTACCAAACTGTGAAAATAGACTAGATTCTCTAGTCCAGGTCCAGATACTGGGAACCCCCATCAACCCCGGAGGTGGCATAAAACATTGTGCACAGTCACTATTAGGCCTACAAGGGCATCAATACAACACAATGGTCTAATAGCCATGATATTATTTTTAAGTAATTTAAGAAAGAATATAAGAGAGAATATAACCAGGATTTGTACAATAAGGGGTTAAATATGCAATTATAAATTATTATTTCTTATTTGTTTTTTGGAAGGCATCTCGTGGCCCGCCTCCCAAAGTGGCACCCCAGAGGGCCCCGGCCCCCACTTTGGGAAACCACTGCTCTAGTCCAGAAGTCCTGCACTCCAATCCTAACTTAAATAGAAGTATGAGATCAATATCTACTAAGATGTTCCCTGTCAGTGTTTTACTATCATGTCTGATGGTTTTGGATTAACATACTGCATTAATAATAATTTGAGTATCTACCATTCAAAGCTCATGGTTTTATACTGGTGTTTTAATACATTGGGAATCATTTAAAATGAACATTTAGTTCTCTACTTTTATTAAGACTTACTTGCAACTCATCATAGCCAGTACTACATCAATGTAACTCAAGTGCTTGCTTTATTGTCTGGTGTTTGTTTCACATTGTTGCTTTCAGTGATAACTTGGGTCTCAGATTTAAGACAATTTTTGAACCGCCAGCGGGTAGAATGAACATGCAAGTCCATCCATTTTGAATTAAAAGCTCCATTTTCGCTGCCTACTTTTCTCATTTCAAGAGTACGCCATTTGAAATTACTTTTGCTCTGCCTCACTTTGTTCTCATCTTGTCTGTGTGCGTTTCACTCAAGTAGCAGCCGGTAGCAGGAATGCTGAGCGGAAATGCAAATTTGATTGCCTGTGTAGCGTCTGCCAAATATAATAATCTTCCAAATTTAATAATTTCTCATTATTTATCGATTATCAGTGTTGGGGTCCGGATATGTCAGCATCTGGTTCTGTACCTGAACTGCAGACTGCCTATTAATAACCTTTGGAAGTGGAGAGGATGGAGAGGGATGGCATGTTAACAAGGGGGACGCATTTTGATCATTTTCAAATTGCCTGCTGGTTACAGTCACAGGTGTGTGACAATAACATCTTTTTAACAACACCGAACAAAATCAAGGTGAATGTTTGAGAGCTGAATTACTATTAAATAAATCCAGTATCTTAAGTTTGTACAGGACCTTGATGTGCTGGCAGAGACTTCAGACACTCACAGTATCTGTGGGATGACAGAAACACCTGTGCTGATATGTAGATTTGAAAATTAATTTACATAAACAGTAAAACTTATCTTAAATAAGCTTTGAAAAGGAAAGAATGCATGCCCACAGCAGCATTAAGGCTCGTTCTTACTTTTTTTTAAACATGAATGCATATATTGAGTCATGTTCACTTAATAACATTAACTGAAGAAATTGTTGTCATCGTTTTTAAAATCCAAGATAACAAATAGCCAAAAAGAATTGCAGAATAAAACATCAATAGTTTTCATTAATATCATTTAATACTTTGCAAATATAATCAACCAAATATAACCTCAACTTTTCTTTTCACATATTTTTGTGCGGAACATCGCTGCAGTGAACACAACTGTGCTGTCATGCTTCGGAGCAGAGTGGCCACACACACACACACACACACACACACACACTGCCTGCTCCAGTCCTCTCACCCAGCACATCTTCACCGCCTGCACATATGGACAGTGTAAATTAGCAAACTCTGAAAATAAAGCCAGTGACAGCTCTCACACCATCATTACAGCCCATATCCTCATTATGAGGCCACGTCCACCATAGCAAAACTTGAATAAATAACTTGTCACAGAAATTACATTATCAGGTGATATCCTAGGAAGGGGGATACTACTGATTGTTGTGATCATTATGCTAAGGTGTGAAGCAGTCATACTGATTACTGTAAACACAAATCATGCAGTGACAGTCATACATAATGCTGCATGATAGATAAAGTGGCACTGATGGAGGAACTGAAGAATAGACAACCTACACCTCACACACAATCATCTCGATTTCTGTATTAGAAAAATATTAGGGCCCAAGCGTGAGGTCCTGTTGAAACTGAAGGAATTATTATTGTTCTCCGAAAAGAATTGCCTTTTTGCTTTAACATACTCAAATACTCATGAAAGTGGGCACATACATCTGCCTCATATGAGATAAACGGTCATGACTGGCCCGTCCGGTCTTTGGACGGGTGGAAACAGCCGTGAATGAGAGGGTTCACAGACCATTTTTAGGAAGCAAATTAATTCACAAAGTGGATGGGTCTGGTTTACCAGGCTACCCTCACACTACATTTCACCTACATTTACGAAATTAACCAGGCAGATGTATCATGTCTAGACTTAAAAAGATCCTCTTGGAGCCATGACCTAAACCCAACAGGAAGTCAGCCATTTTGAATTTACAGTGTAATTTTTGCAAAGTTTTGGCGATTTCCATACATTGTATTTTAACAAACTACAAATTTTATCAGACTGATCTGAAATTTGGTTTGCGTTCTCTTTACGCCTTTGTGATCACAATTTATCAAAAGCTTTTGTTTTCAAGTAAACATGTGGCCATGCCGTGGCAGCCATATTGAGTGTTTTACTGCAAACAAGAAAATGGTTGTAGCTTCAAAGTACATAGTTCAGTATGCACCAAACTTCATGTTTGATAAGAGTCCCAGTCTGATGCATCTACATGCCAATATTCGGTCATGGTCATAGCCCCACAGGAAATGACACATTTCACATCTGGTTGCTCTTCTCCTAATAGGTTTAATTGATCCGTCTTACATTTGATCTGAATAGTCTTTAGACCTTACTGATGCTGAATCATGAAGCCTGTGAGGTTTCATATAATGCCATTTACATGACGATGGGTTATTCACTATGGACAGGAAATTGTTGTAACTTCACCGTACGTTATCCATTTAGTCCCATTTCACATGTTTACTGAGAATCCCTTTCTGAGGAAATTGATGTGCCAATGTTATGCCAGTTATTACTGCATTTACATTTAATTGTCGTAGTGTAGACAGCGTTAATGGCTCCTGTTTGCTATTTAGCCTGATGGCACTCCCTGATGGGTGTGGGGGTGAGTGAGCCCATTAACTGCTGCCTTCAGATACCGTGATCTCCCGTTGGTCTTACCATGCGCCTCAGTGCTAGCTTGGGACGGTGTGTGCCCACATGCATGTGAAAGCGCTTCCCATCTCAATAGCTCCAGCATACAGTGAACAGTGAGATTAAAAACAGAGTGTCAGTGCCATTTTTCATAATAACTTGACGTGTTGAGGCTTTAGGACACTTGGATAACTTTGGACAAGCAGATTGAAGGCATTTTGTAGTTTCATTAGCCTATGTACTTTTTTACATTTGAAAATTGGTCACCATTCACTGTAATTGTTTGCGAGATTATTGCAATACCTTTTTCCTGTGAAACTCCTCCAGGGTTTTGTGGATGGAAAAAATTCAACCAACCTTTTATCAGCATGAAAGTAAGTAGATGTGAACTGAATTTTTATTTTTGAGCTAACTATCCCTTCAGCCACACGGTGGATCTCCTCAGTTTTCCTGCAGTTCATTCTTTACTTCACTTCCTGCCGTTTATAGTCCTACTACTACTGTACAGTGATGTCTCCAGTTCATCACCTGCTGCACTCTCTACTCTGTCCCAAATCCTCTCTCTGCTCTCTGTATTGACTTTTTCTCACTGTGTCTCTTCGATAACCCATGTCAGTCAGCGGTTATAGATTTCTCCCTTATCACTTCTTAGTGGGTAAATGGATCTAGCACACAGGCACAGCGATACTGCAGCTCATGATTTACAACAAAAAAACAGAATAACAGAGAACTGGCAAAGAAGTTCTTTCAAATCACAACACGCGACATCTCTTACTGTTTGAGATGTGACACCCCCGGCAGATAAAAATTTACAATAAACAGTTATATTGAGCTGCTACACACTCTTTCAGACATCATATACATGGCACCTCTTGTGGTGTTCGTGATGATAAACTGTGTTTTAGGTTGTTGGATGCTGTTTGGTGTTTTAAAGGCAGCAAATACTTAATGGCTTTTTGATTATATTGAATCCAGCCATTCTTTTGTCTTCCAGGAAATGTTTTGTTTTATTTATGCAACACTTTGGCGTAACAGTGTGAAAGCATCCTGCACTTTCAATTTGCCGTGACATTCAGATTCATTCATCACAGATTGTTAATTTAAACTAATGCAGCATGCTCTTAACGTTTTCATGAATTTTATGCATGAGTTGTATTCCAAGGTCAGTGTTTTAGTATGCATCCAAATACTGTAATAAACAATATCCCTGGAAACATGAAGATATTTCTTCTCATGCATGACATTCATTTAGTTAATATAGCTGCTTTCTCTGTGCTCATGTTACTTATTACACCTTTTTCAAGTGTAGGCAGACCACAAAGTCAAAGTGCATTCTCATATTATAAGTAGATGCAGCAAAATTACAAATAAAGTGGAAAGAAAGAGGGAGCAGGAAATATTGTATTTTTGCTGATTTTGTTTAGATTGGTATTTATTAAAGCTCAGTGGCCCTGCCAGATTGGCTCTGGAGGCCGTCGTGACTTTCAGGTTTAGACTGATGATTTGTCGTGTCAAACGCTTTGGTTACATCTAAGTGATGACTGGATGCACCCACCCCTGCACATACATTTTCTTTTCTCTATTGCCACCGATGTCTGCTTTGTCCATGTTTAACTTTTAAGACTCTGGCGAACATGATTAGATAAAGGAAATGTGCACAATTTCTCAACAAAATAAGAGTGCCGATTGCAATTGTGAACGAAATTTAAATCTTCTAATCAAAGGTGCACATGAGGGATTTGATATTTCCCATCCAGGAAGCTTTAAAAACACTTGACTCCATAATCTATACTTTATTTTGTAATATTTTTGTTAAAAATAATGGTCTCATATAATGTCACTTGATTTAACTTGTAAAATATATATATATAAAAATGTCCTTAAAAAAAACAAAACCAAAAAAAAAACAAAAAAAGAACAAACAAACAAACAAAAAAAAGCGACTGTAGCCAAAAGAGAAGCTGTCAGCAGTCTAAAATTACATCACAAGGGAAAATCAGATGCAGGTGACTGATGACAACAAAGGGTTCTCTGTAGTCCACAGTTTTTTAATTGCATATGTTATAAAGTTTAAGTGTTTATGTTAAAAGCAAATAAAGACTTAAATGAGAAAAAAAAACTGTGAACATACATATTTGTTGAATTATTGCGAGTCATGTCGTCACGTCATCACAGTATTCAACAACATTATCACATATCGCAAGTTTTCCTAAAATCATGCAACCCTGGTGAAAACGTAACCATAGTTTTGTTTTACTTTACCTTATTTTGCTCCTTAACACACCACACTGTCTGTCTGTTGGACTACCATGTCAGCATTGAGGTACAGTTAAGCAAATATCAAACTTCCCTAGGAGGAAGGTCGCTTTAAAAACTCCCAGCAGTCACCGTGTGCCCAAGGTGCTGCAGCTGCCAGGCAGTTGAAGAGCAAAGACATAAGAGAGAGTTGGCTCAGTGCTGAGAGTGAGAAAGAAAGACTGTGATTAGGATGAATTGTAGCACAGAACAAAAAGAAGAGAATGGGGACCAGGATGAGTGGGACGCCACACTCTAGTTGGAGAAGGGTGACCTTCTCTACCTCTTTGACTATGTTCAATCATGCCTTAGTGTGCACACACCCAAAACCACAAATCACAACACTAAATATACTTGAGTGAGAGCGGATTTAAATTCTTTGTCCCTCTGTTCTTTCGCTTAACCTCACTGGGGACCGCTAACAATCACACAGACTCCTCATCTGGAACATTTCTTTCCGCTTAGTTCCCCATCAGCTTCTTCTCTTGTACCTCTCTGTGCTCTGGCCAGTGCACAAGTTTTGCATAGCCCCTTTCATTTTGCTTTATGTTCCCAAGTGTGTAGTTTTAATGGCTGGCTGTTGGCCTAATAAGCATTGGCTGAAAGAAGGAACATTACAGGGAAATTGGCCTTGGGGAGTCCGGCAGCCAGGCCAAGGGGAGCATACATCACACCCTGGTCCCCATTGGTCTAAGAGTTAGGCTGGTTCTGGCTCATTGGATCCAGCTGTCATAATGGTTTTGGCCTGAAGGAGGAGGAGAGCTGATTTGTTTTCTCCTTCCCTCTTTTCTTTAGCCTATTCAAAGCTGGACAGTGTCGAGGATCATAATTAGGAATGCTGGCCTGCTTCTTCTTCCTGCTGTACAGTAATTGTTGCTTTTGCAATTGTATTTGCTGCTATTTTTATCACAGTTATTCATGTTTCTGCCATTGTGATTATTTTCATTGCTTTTAACAACTTTGATTGAATTGAAGGAGAAAGCCTGATGCATTATGGGTATTGGTGGAGTGTAATATATTTTTCAATTAGTGAGAATAAAGTAAAGCTCCAATATTTCTGTTTTGTCCTACACAAACAGGACATGATTTGTCTCAACTCGACACTTTTGACAACTATTTGTTTTTAAACTGTTTATTTAAAAAAACATACATAAAAAGAGCATCTATAGGTAAACACAAGCAGGACACTCTAGTTCTGCATTTATCTGTTATGCTATAAAATAAACCCATATCAAAACATTTCATTTTAATTGCCCCCATGTGTAAGCACTCTATGCTAGTGTTTAGTATTTTCTCTGTGTTCATGCCTCTTCCTTTTGCATTTAGCTGAAATATGAAAATCTTAGACATGCCTTTTAAGTGAACTGCCCATCACATAGATTCATTAACTTTGCTAAAAAGAAATTTTCCCCTCTGAGTGCACCCATCTAGGGACGAGGAGCCCTTTGTTGTGTTAATTAAAGCTTGAGAAATGATGAAATGCAGATTTCATGTAGCTTCGAGTCAAGGTAGTCAGCACATTACCACTGATAGCGAGTAATAGGATTTCAAAGTGATGCATCTTTCCAGGGGTTAATTTCCCACGGGGAATTGTTCCCTCATCATTGTATTCAAAGAGTCAAATGTACTTCTGATGCATACTACGACCAGCACTGTGTAGTTAAAAGAATTTGTTTTGAAAAAGTAACTAAACCCCTAAACCACTTGACATTTTAGTGCAAATTAACTGACTTTTCCATATTCCATTATAAATGTGTGTAGTGACTGCTATCTATTGGTTAAAACAGAGCTATTGCAATCAGGTGTAACGTGACATGTCTGGTGCTCGCTTTCATCACCAGCCAAGCCCTGCAACCCACCCCCCACAACGGCAACCCAATGAGGAAGGGGGGGGGGCTCCAATGGAGAGAGGCCAGCTGCTTGTCAAATGAACTTTGGACGTGTAAAAACTAAAATATGCTAACAGCTAAATCCAACTACAGTCACTACACTCAAACTATGCAGTTCTACTCTCAGTAAAGCCCCACCTCCTGTTGCTGCCTGAGGCGATACATTTTTTTCATGTTCTAGATCCATTTTTTGAATTTCAGGAAGGATGCATGTCAGCCAAAACGCTGGGGGTTTAGTAACCCTTTAAGTGAATTTTTTTAATTTAAATTTTGAAAAAGAGACCATTTTTACCTGTTTTTGTTGCCCGACCCCTAAAAGGAGTGGAATACAGGATACTACTCAAAGTCTTTTACGTGTCTGACCATCCATCGCTGACTTTAGCCTTTTACTTTTGTGCTTTATAATGACACCACACTTCCTCATTTGAAAACCAGGGATTCCACGGAATGCAATCCGGGCAGCAATTAGGATTACAGCCAACATTTAAGTTGCAAGAAAATTCAGTAAACTACAAAATACAGTAGAGTAACTGAAGAGTTCAGGGCACAAAATGTTGTTGTTGTTAAATTGCTGCAAATTAAAAGGAGGGATAAAGCAAAATGCTGCCATAAATGTATTTAACAAGACTCTGCCAATGAGTTTGTTAAGCAAATTATTTACAGAGACATTAAAAATGACTCCAGCAATGCTTGTTTGGCCTGTGGGGCCACTTTCTTTGCCTGTTCTCAAACTCACAAGCCACCTCACACATGGTACTGCTGTTTGCAAGCATGCAATTTAAATATCCTGATCCTAATCCTCTACCCTTTTATAATGTTAAATAACTACAATGCTTTAGCTTGCAAACATTTTAAATTATTTCCAAACAACTGACAGATAAATGTATGAAATACTGTGTGGCCGACCTGATGTTGTAAACAAAGCCTGTGAACGGCTGAGCAAATGAGCAAAGACTTTGTAAAGTTTTTTTTGTGAAGCAAAAATGGCTGTTGGCACACCCAAGGGTTAATCAATGGCTCATGCGTGGTTCCACTCCCACAGACTGTTGCATCAAGCTCTAGCAGAGGCGTTTGAATGTCAGATATGATCCAATATCATGCAGTGAAGGGACTCGTCTGCTGATAGCTCATCAGTGACATCAGATCTGTCAAAAGGTTAAATGCTGCTCACCATCGTTTAAAAAAACAAAACAAAAACCTAGTTAGCCTGCACAAAATAGATAAACTGTACTTGTCTTGTTTCTTTTGCTGCTCATTATGGCAGTTATACTGTAAGCTTCTCAGATTGGGACATGGATGGCTGATATTATAAACAAGGTGGTAGAAGAAAAAAATAATTTTTGGGTCTTGACAATAAACAATGCAAGTTGATTATTAAAATTCAGTCAACCAAAAAATAATCAGGCAAATATTCCGCATACGCTGATTGGTTTAATCTTTGTTACTCCTAAAATACACCTATGAGTAATAAAGGAACTAAATTTATCCCCTTTGTACCTTGTGTCTCATTTTGCAATCAGACTATGTGCCATCTTGATAGAAAAGCGGATTTGGACACACCCCAATTGAAGCAGCACTGTGCCCTTTGACTCTATGCTCTTTAGGTAGTCCAAAAAAAAAGCCATATTTTATTTTTTAGCAGCATGTGCCTTGTAATAAATTCTATTCAGTATTTCTTTTTCATATATATAATGTATTTTTAAATAAAATTTACATTTTCTTACCTTAATTGTTGTTGTGGTGTTTTTTTTCCTTTTCCTATTTCTGTGTAATCTCAGTGTGTGTAATCTCCAATTGTTCCCTCAGATCTACCTCCTCTCTTCTCTCTTTCATTCTTTGGCAAATTGTACAGTAGTTTTTGGCATTTCAGCCCAAAATGTTGCCAGGGTGCTTTTTATTACAATGGTAAACAGCCGTATGAAATCAGCGCAGAAATGATTCAGCTCATAAATTTGGAGGAAAAAGCAAGAGATGATTGACTAAATAAGAAAAAGAAACCATTGAAGCTAAACAGATAGATAGATAGATAGATTTATAATGCACTGAATGAATGCTTTAAGTAAAGTCTTACCAAAGTTAATTATTTAATAAGTTGATTCTTTTTGTAGGACTACTGTTCCACCTGGCTCAAACTTTTTAAGGTGCTGGAAGATCAGGGAGTTCACCTGCAAAAAGGAAAATATCTGCACACTTTGTCAGTGAAAATTGCACTGATGACAGATGTTAGCCTGGCTCCGCCCTCCTCCTGCTCAGCTCAGTTTTCGCTGAGAATCAGTCTGGTAATGAGGCCAGTCTTAAGAATTGCAGAGATAAATGTTTGACCAGACCAATCAACAACTAGTGGGAGTGGTTAAGTTCGATGACATTGAAGTCAAACGCTTCTTCACAGTAGTTTCATCATGGCAAAGGCCTACGCTTTGGTATACCAGGCTGCCAAAAACCCCTTGTTATTGAGAACTATGGAATATTAAATACAAGGAATGTTTCAAACAGATGGGTAGTAACCCTGGGGACACGAAATGTACTGTTTTTTTGTGATTACTACATGTAGGGAAGAAAAGGAGCCTTTAGTAGGAATCTGCCTACCGATCTGTGCCATGCGGACACAAGACACAAACAGCCTTGGGTACAACACAACACACATAAAAAAAAATAAATAAAAAAAAAACACCGTAAAAAAGCATTAAAACTGATAAAAATAGCCAATATCACAACACAACATAGCAATTTTTATGTGATTATTTTAAAACGTGGAAAACTAACGTTAGCCTCCACTCGTCTTGTCTGAGCCTGCAGGCTAACATTACTGCTAGCTGCTGTAGCAAGAGGCCACAGCTTCCGCCGTTAGCAGTTAGCTGCGGCTTGTAGCTGCATCTACTCGGTGATAATGTGGTTTTTTTCCAAAAAAAAAAAAAAACATTTAACGGCCTCTTTCTGTTATGCATAGTGGGTCAGAATCTAAGTCATAAGATAATGTAACAGCATTTATGTGAGTATTAAACAGATCGGACATTAACCTTCCCACTCGTCTGGTTTACCCACAGCATACGTCATTACAGTGATGTTAATGCTGATTAGTTTAAGGCTGCTCCAATAGTTTTACACTTAATCTAATACCCCGCGTACTAAAATTCAAATTCTGCAAAGAATGCCCGATGGAGCGTCAGACCCTTTTGACAAAGTAAATTTATTCATGAAGTGAGATATGGGTCTGGTTTACCAAGCTATGCCTGTCAGTTTTTATCATATTTAGAAAAAAAAAAGGAAAATCATATTTACTGGAAAATGGAACATATGTGCTACTGCAGGCGAGGAAACAGGGGAGAGAGATATTGAAGCAATCACTCTTCAAATGACTGGCTGTTGAGTAAAAAGGGCTTCTGAAGTGCCAAAGAAAATCAAGCTCCCATTAAACATCCCCTGAGACAGAAGGATAACAGATATGAAAGGCAAGG
>JAPZDX010000019.1:12888688-12899111 GCA_029783625.1 Naso annulatus | reverse complement strand
CTTGTGGAAAACATCGAGGCTTGGCACAGAGTAGTTTCCCCTGGTAAAAGTGTGCCCCCCCGTGGGAACATGCATGCATTCGGTGTAGGGGACTTGCTTTGCTTCACTCGTTGCTAAGTTTCAACTTCGCCCAAGTAAATAAAAAATAACATGTTTAATTCATCATTTTTGGTATTGTTGTTTTATCAACAATATTGCCAAGTTACATATGGCTCATCTATCAAAATGCTTTTAGTCTTCCAAGGGGACGGATTTCCGTTTTCCATTCTGTCCAGTCGATGAGCATTTTTCTTGTTCTTCTCATTCTGCTTTTTCTTCTTCTTTGGTATTTATTGGTGCATTACAGCCACAGGCAAACAGTCGTTACGACCGCTTGATGTTGTTTAGAAGGTTTGGTTTGTTTGATCGAGGGCGCTTTCACACCTAATAGTCTGCTTCTAGTACACTTCCCTGGTCCGCACCAAATGCGAAAATGACAAGGTTTCTTTTTTTCTTGTCAGCTGGTCTGGTTCACATTCTTACCTAGTTATTTGTTCTGGTCGGCGTCAGTCGATGACGTGCTCAAGTTAACCAGAGTTCAGCTGCATTTCACTGTTGGCTCAATAAAATTACACAAAAACAAACAAACAAACAAAAAACCCTTTGCTCATTGATAAGATGTATCTGGTATGGGAGTAATACCGAGATCCTTAACTGCTCTCTGATTGGTCATAATTGCCATGTGGGCAAAATCTGGAAATGTAAACATAGATGGACAGACAAGGCACCTACTTTGATTTATTTCACAATGCAGAGGCAACTGCAGGGGTTATTTTTTTTGTGTTGGTCATTGAATATTACATCATTTCATTTTCCGTGTTTGTCAGCATTACTCATGCTGGCGTGTTGTTGTTTGTTATTGTGAGAGGGGTAATGCTTCTTCACGCTGTAGTGCATGAAGGTGCCTATGGGGGTTAGGTTAGTCCAAAAACGCTCAGTGCTTTCTGCAGTTAGTGTGGACTGAGGTCGCGTCACGTTCTCACCAAAAGCAAACCATACCAGAGTTCGTTTGGAAGTTTACCAAGACCACTTCTTCAACCAGGTCTCAGTCCACTTGTTTGGTCCACATCTGCACCTGCACAAACCAACCACTCCAAATGGGGGAAACGCACTCAAGTTCAATTCAACCGAACTAAATAAGGCTGGTGTGAAAGCAAACCAAACCAAAAAAAAAAAAAAGCAACATTGTCATGATTTCAACCGCCAGTCAAACAGAGTCCCCCAGATTATCAAGTGTGAAAACAAGCTTAGAGTGAACCGACAGCCTTGTTGTCTTCAGTGGGAATCCACTCTTTCTGTTAACCTCGCTCTCTGTCACGTAATTCTACATGAACTATTTCAAGACACTTTTCATGTAGAGGAGGCACAGAGACCCAACAATGGCAAACAATTTCCACATGATTGAGCACCCATTGACAGACAAAAAATAACTTTCTTTCGCCAACAAGAAACTCGGAAGAGAATCTGACCTCAGAGGTGGGTGGCTATTTCCTGCAGCTGGTTTAAGAGAGACAGACAGAGAGGGATGCATAACTACAGCAATAATAACCATTAAAAAAAACAAACAACAAAAACAACTATAATGGTCAAAGAATTTGATTTGTAAACAATTTAGGATATAATGCATAATATATGACAATAATAATAATAATAGCAGCAAAGTCCACACTCCTCCACAATGTAACCTTTATCATCTTTATGCTCATTCCCTTTTTCTTTGTATTTTCCTTCATCTGTCCTTTTCATACGCCTATAGCGCGACTCGCCTGCCAACAGGATAGACGTGTCTCAGGCGAGACAGCAGTATATATGAAGGCCCACCATCACCTTATCACACCTTTGGTTCAGATCACGCTCACCAAGATCTCTAGACTATAAAAAATGATGCCTCATGCTTTCTTCTAATTTCAACCTTTTTCCCTGTTTCCTGCCTCTTGCTGTTGCTTTTCTTTGCACACTCTTTGTCTTTCTATCAATATTTCTCACTCTCGCTATACCATCGCCCACTCATGCCTGCCACCGCCGCAGTGGTGGGTCGTTTTTCATCTCAGGGGCGGCTAAAAATAGAGAGAGACAGAACAAGGAAGTGAGAGAGTTTGCTCCCTCATAATCAAGAGAAAATAGCAAAGCTGGAATGTCTGTGGTTCCACCGCATGTTCGGCAAACTGGAGTCATGCTGTTTGAACAGTGGTGCCGACGCTTAAAGTGTCTCATTGCAGTGATCCTCATTCTGTAGAGGGGTGTTTCCGCTGGTCCCTCAACACCTGTGTGCTCAAAGGTCTGTTGATGTGGGTTCAAAAGATAACCAATGTGTGAAAAGCTAGCTAAACCAATTATTGAGTCTCTGAGTTGTAGCAGGTATGACTTACTGTGGGCTCACTCCAAAAGCTTCATGAGCCTCAAAGGCAACCTTCAGTCATTCATTTTCAATGTACGCCTGCGACGAAGGGCGTCTGACGCCTCAGCTGCAGTGTGCAGCGTGATGGCAGCGACCTGAGCTCCTGCAGGCGTCGATTTGAAGTTGAGCTGAGCTCAACTTCATGCAGATGAGCAGCGGCAACACCAAAGCAACAGCCAATGGCAGATCAGGATGTGATTGTCGTCCCACAGCAAGAAAGGTTCCTAGCAAATAGAAGTTCTTTCTGATCCTCCACAATTGTAGAGAAAGTAATAATTGCGGTCTCTGGTTTCCCAGGGCTGTATGATGCATCAAGCGGCTTCACATGATAAGAACTTTGCGCTTTGCTCACCGCCATGTAGGGTGCAGAGAGCAGGCACAATGGAGGCTCAGAGCCAGTCACTGTTACTAGGCAAAAGCCAGTTGTCTTCCTGAGAAGTAGAAGAAAATGGAGAGGAGGAAATAGAATTTGTATGCTAAGTATTTAAGTTTATCTCAAAAGACAAGTTTGTGTTCACGAAACAATATTAGCCTGCGTTGCTACGAAAACAGAGAGGTAAACTTGGCGAGAGAGCTACGCATTTCTCTCCTGTCTTTCTCTCTCTTTCTCTGCTTGTATGCGTTGCTTCCAGATCGTCTCTGGCCACATACAGCTGATATCGCATCGGTTGCGCTTTGAAAGGTCAGCAGCAAACTAGGTAAAACTTCAAAAAATTGGAACTGTGAGCACAGTGGTCAAGGTGGAAATCCAAGTGGTGCACAACGCCAAGGGTAGCGTTGCTGCTTCGTCAGGCGCTGCTGCCCTCTTCATAGAAAAACAATGGAACAACCAGCACAAAGCGGTTTTACCACTGGTCATGTGTAGAGGCCTCCATTGTTCCATCTGTGGTGACACAGCAACTGAACGAAGATGTCATGCCATGTGCCAGTTAAACACGGTGAATCAATAAGTACACATTGCTTTTTTACAGTGAATGCAGCAGTTAAAATAAATCAATAACGATGATCACAGCTGAACGTGATGTCTGCAGCACTGCTTGAATGTTCCTGCTGGGAGCACCCACAGGTGTATTTGAAGCTTTTGGTGTGAGTTCTGAATTAGACCACCAGTCACTTGCTTGCAACCAGACATAATTTGAAGAATGTAGTCTATTTTATTCCAAAACAATGTAGTAGAGAGTTAACTGAAATAGAGGGTTGCATTCCAAATTATTGTTATGATTATTTTGTAAGTGGAATGAAAAGCAGAGGACATCCACTAGACCAGCCATTGAAATCTCAGATAGGTCTGTTCATGTGCACTCTTACCTACTAAAGCCTTTAACATTGCAAGTTTACCTCAAGAATTACACCAAAATTGCAACACGCTAGCACATTTTGGAGCAACCAGTGGCTCAGCTGGAGGGAAACCATATACAGAGGCTGTGCCCTCAGCCACAGGTTTGAATCCACCTGTGGCCACTACTCCTGTCAGTGCTCCTGACCAAGGCACCGACATATCTGGAGTTGGTTCCCGAGCGCCGTGCTGTGGCAGCCCACTGCTCCTAGCATGTGTAGTTAAGGTTAACTACAAATAGGATGAGTTAGATGCAGAAAATGATTTTCCCAAAGGGGATCAATAAAAGAAATTTTATTTATTATTTATTATTCATTTATTCTAATCGACACACCCTTTGTTGCTCCACCCCACACAGCTCAGCATAGCCAGTCAACAAAAATAGCAGGTTGACAAAGGTGTGGAAAATGGTCACTTGCACTGTACAAAATTACAAACACACCTGGTCCTGCGCTTAGAACAGTTTTGGAACCGATTTTTAGGAGTTGGTAGGTGACGAGTGGTCTCTGATGTCACAGTCATACACACGTTACGTCTACTTCTGTGTAAGTGCAACACAAATCAGCTAATACAGTGTATTATGGAACTTCAAGTAATATGACAAGTGTCAAATGACAGCCTCAGCACACACAGCGGACTGGTCATACGGACAGCAGAAGCAGGGTTGGGAAGGTTACTTTTGAAATGTAATAGGTTACAGATAACTAGTTACCATATTTAAAATGTATTAAGTAATGTAACTACTTCAACTACATTGTCAAAGTAATGTAACTTATTACATTTGAATGCTTTTTGATTACATCTAAATTTCTAAGGAATGTTTTCAACTGTTAACTGAAAGCCATTGTTTCCACTAGCAGAAGTCATTTGCCATTTTGCATTTTAAAAACCACTTCAGTGCTAACTTTGTGTCAACCAAATTTGCTCTCAATAAACCTTAAAGAAAGGTATCAATGTACAGTGAAAAAAAGCATGTTATCCCAGTATGTGAAGAAGGTTTTAGGGCATAAGTGCTTTTCCAGATGCTGGAAGAACATAGTTTTCTCTTTTGTTTACTATTTTTTGCTGTTTTAGAATCAAGCATAACCTTTATCTTTTGGTTTTGCCTCATATCAAGCAGCTCAGGTTGTTTTTATTTATTATATTATTATATTTAAACATACTGTTCACATTCCTAAATTAGCCGCAAGTCCTCAGTGTAAATGTGATATAGTCCCAGTCATCTAATTTTGTTCCACACATCAGTCGACCAGAAAACACAAGTCTTAAGATCTGTTCTCAGGTCTGCAGTAATGAGGCTGCAGTAATGGATCTCCAGGGGCTGCTGACACTGTTTAGCTGGTCCGCAAACAGCGGTCAGCCATCACATCGTTAACATCTCTAGTGGACATGCATCATTAGTCCCTGTTTTCACACAGCTAAACACTCATTAGCACTGACAAACATTCAAACACACACATATACATGCAGCAGTACAAACAGTCCCACCCGCACACAGATAGAAATGCAAAACACTTAGAGCTCATTGATTTTTCGGCAGTGAAATGTCAGTAGCGTCATAGCTGAAGTTTTGGGGGAGCTCTTTGGAATAGTGATGTGCTGGAAATCTTGATTGTGCCAAATTTAGCTCCTTTTGTCTGTCTGTGTTTGCTCACGTGTGTTCTTCATTATATTGAGCAAAGCCAGACAGAAAGAGAGACACAGAAAGAGAGAGAGGAACTGAAATGATGTCAGAAGCAGCTGAAAAGACAGGCACTGATGCACATTAACAGCTTGAGACTGACAGCAAGAAAAAGAAACTAAAATATCTTGTAATGGCATATAGAATGTAAACAATCTGAATATTTACACACATCTACAAAAAGACGGAGTACTGGCATTGTATTCAAGTTCTAATGTTATTATTCTCACAGGTTCGGTAGCAGGACTGAGTGTTACAATCTCTAAGTTTTCAGCAGTGCCAGTGGTGGGGTCATTTTTGCGGTGACCACTAGGTGGTGCTACCAGTTCGACACATCTTCGTCTTTTTTTGTCAAGGTGGCCTACCGCAGGCTAATCAAACGTGGATGCGTGTCCAGTGGTATGGTAGTCAGTAAACGTTCATCATAGCGCTCTTAATGGTAGACGTGTTTGCATGCTCCGCCCCTAACATTGTGTCTTTTCAAGTTTTTTTTTTTTTTTTTTTAATTTCACCCTAACTCTCACTATTGTGCTCAGTACCCTGTAAAGGGCCTTTTTAGCGCATTTAGCACCCATTCTGTTTAACATCACTGTGATAGTTTTGTGGTGGTTTAGTGGAAGGACAGCTTTTGGTTGAAAATTAACTAAATGTCCCAAAAAGACCTTGTTGTGGAATGTTACTGGTACTGAGCTCTGTCCACTACGTTAGGTATGATTTGGCGCTTTGGTTGGTCAGTTGGTGACATTGAAAGTGTAGGTATTCATTAGTTGCTCCTCTTTTTCCCTTCCTGTTGCCTTAGGGATCCCGCTCCTTTACTTGACAAAGAGGTCTTTTACGAAGTTTCAAGGGTCTTTGGAGCCACTCCCCCTTGTTCTCTCTACTTATGTTGCTTCCGTTTGTCATTCTTTAACAAGTCTTTTTGTTTCCTGCTGCCTACAAGACTTGGCCACAAGATTTCAGGCTGTCATCCTTCTTTCCTTCTCTCTGCTGCTGGACATGTCTGGTTGGCCTCTGGATGCATGTCTCTTGGAAGGTCTGTACTTGGGTTTGATTCATTTGGGGTGCTGGTACCCTGTGGGCTGTGGCGGTTTTTTGGACTTTACTTGACTGATTTGGTCTACGCCTGAAGACGCAATAGTCAATGCGAGACACCTTGCTGGGGTCCCCCAGGCACTTTTCTTCTGCCTTGGTGGAGTTTGAGGCCCCTCTCTGTTACCTAAATCCAGCCACTTATGCAGCGCTGTATCTTGTGTCCTGCCAGCATTGCTGCTCTGTCACTTGCTGTGCTGGTTTTCTGATTCATCGTCGTTTTCATTCCTGTGTCTGTTACCATGTGGTGAATCTGTGAGTCTTTTTGTGCACCCACTCGTGCAGATTCAAGGGCTATTTCTTCTTCTTGTCGTCTTTGTAGCACTGTTTGGGTAAATCCTAATTAAGAATTACATTAAAGGAGAAGTTCGTTTTTTGCACATATACGGTCAGGTCATACGCCGTCGTTTAACTTTGTGTTTTAGTGTCAGTACATGAGAGGAAACCATTTATCATTTATTGTGTTTTTTGATGGATTCTGTAAGTGCCCATGCACCTCTGTTGTTTTCAGCTAGTCGTGACGTCAGCAATGAATCCAGCTCTGAGGACTGCAGTGTTCGTCATGATATCGCTACCATTGCATATGATCGTAGTGAACCCTATAAAAGGGCTTAATGTACAAAATTGAACTTCTACATCAATACCAATGGATATACAGTGTGTCATCGCTTTTCTCCAGGCAAAGCTTGGAAGAAAAAAATGTATTTCAGTTTGGAAGGAGTGAAAAATGTCAGACCTCTTTACTGGCACCATATGCAACATTTGAAACTTATGACAAAATTAGTTTTGTTTGTGTTTTACCTGCTGTGTTGGACAGGAGCAGGGAACAGGGGTGTTGAAAGGCAAAGCAGACTGCCTTTGAACAGTGTATCGGCTATTTTACTGCTTTCTGGTGTATATTTGTCTGTAATCTTCCCAAAGTGCAGCTAACCGTCACAGTTTCCTCATACTTTGTTTTTCTTTTTACATCAATGCATGCATGTTTGAGGGCAAGTGAGCATAAAAGCTCTTGTCCTTCTCTTTGCCCTGTACATCATTCAATTTAATGGTGACTAAAATAGCTGATAACCTCATAAAGCAATTAGATAACAAAGATAGAGCAGATCTGTAGAAAGATGGAGAAGAAAAAAAAAGCAAGAGCTAAACTTGGTGGAGCCTCCATTAGTGTTTTCAATTTTTCCCAGAAATATAGTTAAACATTTTAGTCTTACTGCTCATTATTCTGTTTCTACAGATAATGTCCACAGTCACAATATCTTTTACCATTTTTTTGTGTAGTTTTTCATTTCCTCTCCTGTTTCCCTGTTACTCCTCACTTCCTTTTCTCCCTCCTGCTTTCCATTGCTTTTCAACTAAGCAATGGAGAGCAGGTGGGAGTATAGAAGAATTATTATAGTTATTAGCTAATTATTAGCTGTGATTGTGCTTAACGCATGACTCCGGAGGAAATCACTGATCAGGTTATGTTGGTCTTTCACTTTTGAGTTGTTGTCTGGCATCGCCTGCAGGTTAAACTTTTCTCTTGACTAAAACTTTACTTCATGACAGTTACCTGGAAAAACTAATGCCCCACACAAACCCTTCCAGCATGCTACTGTACAAAGGTTAGTCAACATGCTGGAGTGTGATTGTTACCAGGTAAAATGTTTGCAAGTTAAAATTCTGCTTAGGGACATGATAATGTTAGTGTTAGATGGCAAACATGTTAACATAGCAGCATTTTATGTCTTAGTAAATATGCTCACAGTTAGTATGTTAACATACTGTTCTAATTAGCCTTTAGCAATAATTAACTTTTAGGGCTTAAGGGCCGACTCCATTCACATACTTTTACTAAAATTTTCAAATGGACACTCACTCTCAACCATTAGCAAAGTTCTCTGACACTGTAAGCATGAAGACAGAAGAAGCTTGAGGGAATTGAGCTAAGAGGTAAAAGATTATTCTCTTTTATTACTATTTAACCTTTGTTTAAAGACATGCAGCATTTGCTGGTTGCTATTTATTTAAAAAAAAAAAATCTGTAAAAGTTGGCATAACTTCGAAGATGAACAAGGCAGACAGTGAGACAGAGGGAGCAGCTGGGACTGAGCAAGCTGGAGAGTGAATGAGAGGAGGGAGCAGAGTGGAGCAAACAAAACAGTAAATCAGAGAAAAAAACAACATAATTTTCTGCTTGTTTCACAGTAGAGATGTAACAGTATGAAAAGTAAATATCACGAGTATAGTGACCAAAATTATCACAGTAATTAGTATTATCGCAGCAGTCACAGTTGTTAAAATGTGCTGAAAACGTTCAAAAAGTACTGATGTTCTGTATGAAGAACATGCAAACACAAACGTTGCCTGCACAGAATTCTCATGGGCATTTAATTCACTCCAAGGCTGTGGCTCCATGGCTCCACTACGCCATGATGAGTAATGTTGTTGTTTTTACGAGTAGGTTACACTGAAAGCTTAAGTCTACAGTACTGACCTGCTATTGTCGAGTTAAACAGACAAACCATGGCAATTTCCCCATTACAAATTTCCCATTTCAAGCATTAAACTGAAAATTGCGGTTGAAGGTCACGAAGATGGCTGAGCAAATTTGACATGTATTTCCACCTTTAGCGATGATTTTCTCCCTGCACTTTCTGCAGACAGGGTACCCATCTTCAATTAATTTCCCCTTGGCACTCTTATAAAACCCAAAATATGCCCACACTTCTGACTTCCTCCTCTTGGACGGCTGAAAATATCCTGAGCGGTGCTATTACTTCCTTCTGCCATGTTGTCACTGTTGCACATAACAAACCCACGTTGCTGCTTGGGCACTGTTGCCAATTTTGGTTGATGCTGGACAGTTTTTACCATAACCTTGACACCACAGTAATCAGCGGCGATTTTAATAATAATTAAAAATTCTTGTAGTAACACTAACTGTCGAGAATTTCACTGTGATTAATTGTGAAACTGGTAAACGTTACGTTCCTATTTTACAATATACATTTTAAATCACAAAAACAACCCTTGAAGGAGGATGATGCATTAACAGATTTGTGTGAATTCAGCTAAAGTGCATGATTTATACTGTCTGCCACTGAGCAGCTCAGGTCAGTTTGTTTGCCTGGGGTGTGGCTACACAGACCAGACAGCTGGCTAAAGAGGAAAGGCATACTAGGCAGACTAGGGGGGTCATATGTAGCGACGTCACCCTGCAGAAATCAAATTCAGGTCACTTTGGCACACAGGCTGCCAAAGTACAGTAATAGTGAAAGTCAAAGTAAAAAATGTTTCTCAAATGGCCACAAAACAATATGGCTGTTCAAACAAGCTGTCAGGATGGACGAAAACAAAAGATCTTTAACTGTGTCACTTTTTTCTCTTCCTGTTCTTTCTCTTTTTTATAGTCTAATTTCTCCTCTTCTTATTTGTCACTGTGCTCTTTCAGCCAGAGGAGCTCACTAATGTTCTGGAGATCTGCAACATCGTCTTCACCAGCATGTTCTCCTTGGAGATGATCCTCAAAATTACTGCATTTGGCTCTTTCAACTACTTGAGGAACCCCTACAACGTCTTTGATGGAATCATTGTCATCATAAGGTAATTGCAACATATACATTTCCCAAATAAAAGGCTAAAGCATAGATATAGGTTTTTGGTCTGCCAGACTTTCTCTGGAAAGAGATCCTGCAGTTAAATTATTTAAAGTACGGTTTGTCAAATTGTCATCTGTGTGCTACATTGTTGGAAATGTACCACCTGTATGCATTCGGATGCCAAAGCGTCAGAAAGCAGCAAACAGGTTTGTCTTTTGTTGTGTGCCGGGAGCTTCAGGTGAGTGGCTCTGCTTTGATCCACTCGCATGTTTTCCAATTCTGGCTGAGCGCCTTTGTCT
>JAPZDX010000019.1:12845993-12858045 GCA_029783625.1 Naso annulatus | reverse complement strand
CAACACAATAATTGCCAGTTACGTAAAGGATAATGCCCGACAAAGTGTCCATTATAATGAATGAATGGACGAAGTGGAGGCATCCATTCATTCCGCTGCGCATCAGGAGGTTCATGTCATTCCTGGTCCATTCATTCCTGATAATGGACACCTCAGAGGGTATTATCCCTTTTACACAATGGTTACTTACTGAAAAAAACAATTGATTATACCATTAATTTATGTTTTCATGCATTTTACGGTCAAAACAGACAGTTTTTAACAAGCGACATCTCCGTTTCCCTGGCAACACCTGAGACCTCGACTAATAACTGGAATCATCAATGAAATCCCATAAAGTTCTTATGTAATGAAAACTTAGTTGAGTACTCCAGTAAATAGGATGGGCCCTAGCTACGACGTAGCAATGGGAGATAAACTAGTCCACTCAGCCATTAGCCAGAGAGCTAATGTTACGCTAGCTAGATTCAAAGTCAGTAACATTGCACATGGAGGACAAACAGTAAATGTAGTTGGCCAGTATGTTTAACAACAGGGCTAGCTGGACAGTCAGCCATGTCATTGTCCCCAAATCAGTAACAAATTTTACGAGGAAAATAACTGGCGAATATTCGTATTATTGGCTGCCGCCTGAAGTTACGTAACATGGTTGAACAGACAGACAGTGAAACATTGCTGTAGGCTAGCGTCTAAACGCATGTAAACTCAGTTACTCACCTTTTTCAAATCAAACACAGGGCTTACTCACCTTTTCGTGAGATAACCATCCAGACAGTTTAGCCTGTGGACACTTTGTTTAACCACTTGATCTTACTACTATCAGAGTGTAGACTACTTAATGCAGCTCGTGTTACGAGCACCATCCTGTGGTGCTCAGAGGATATTGTACTGCAAGACCACACAATTTTGGAAATCAGATATTCCATTTTTTTTTTTTAATTTTTTTTTTTTAAATTTAATTATTTCTAAGTCGCAGAGTTTGCGGCTGAAGCGCATTAATTTGGAACAGTGAACAGACTGTTTAACTGGAACTACTTGAGGAGTTTCATAGGTGTACGTTTATTAAAAGTTAACTGACACCTTCTAGCCAATCAGAATTGAGTATTCACCAAGCCCATGGTATAAACACATGCATTCCACATGCTTCACAGCTCATCTTACCTGGCAAGAACTCTTCATTAAAACTCTTCAGATCAAGCAAACAAAGTCTTACCAGCGAAAGTAGATGACTCAAATTATTTACTTATTTAAACTGGCAATAGACTATTTTTTTCTGTAAGCTTTGAAACTGAGAGTACAAAATAAACAGAATAATAAAATATAAAACATGCACTGGGGAAACTGTGGGAATAAGTTCCATCTGGCTAATTTAAACATTTAAGGCACACAAATATTTATTGCACTTTATTATCAGTCTAAACAGACGTTTCCACTCAAAGTAAAGCAACACTGACATGTTTATCAACTCTCTGTTGTTGCTGAAATCGACCAGGAACCTGAAATGCTCCCAAACTTTGCTTCGTCCTCCAGCTCTGCCGCTTCATTTTTGAACCCTATAGTGTGACTCACTCAGCTTGTTGTGTTAAACTCTGATCACGGTTGCTAACAGCATACGTTCAGAAATCCAGTCAATACATTTAGAAATCCAGTCAATTTAAGTCAATTTGTATCAGTGTGATTTTGCAAAATTTAATCTTAAAAGTCCGACAGCAAAAATAACTCTGGAGTGACAAGCACATAAATTGCCCTATATTCTGCTAAGTGATATTCAAATGGAGTTTGAATGTAATTTAAATTAGAACATAATGTGAATACTCGCACTGTCAGCCAAAGGACAGCTGGTAATGCGAGAGGAGAAGGGCAGGCTTTGATGATTATGCTGGCACCAACCTGCTATAGATTTCCCATACATCATGTTTTATCATGGTGATATTTGATCTGCTTAATGGATGCCCCACAGCATTCCAGTAGTCCCAGAAGGGTTTCAGTATAGCTGACTGCTATTAATAACAGAGGAGACATATTATAACTCACTCTCAGCCTGTCAAAATAGGACAAAAGACCTATGGTATAGGATATGACAGCGACTTGCTGCTGTGCAGATCTCACCAGCAGGGACAGATGAAACATTTTCATACAGCGAGAGTTTTGAACCATGTTAGCTGTCAAAATAAAGCAGAAAGATTGTTCCTAAACAGCTCTATGGAATTCTGCAAACTATTTCAGTTAGTTTTCTGATAAAAAGTTTTTTTTATTTTTTAATTTTCTACATCCTCCTCTCCTTTTTTCTGCCTGTCTTCCACTCTGTCTTTATTTCACCCCATTTGTTGTTGTCTCAACATTTTCTGTCTTTGTAAACAACAATGTCAAGGCTTGGTGTCAGAGGGTGACAGAGTTAGGACGCCCTGACAGCAGCTGGCATGGCAGTGTCTCTTATCATCCAACTACTGCTGCTGCTGCCGCCATCACTCACTTTGAGTTACTGCTGTGTGGTGGTGTTTGTTAAGAAGTGGAAATGATGTTCAGCGTTGCCAGCACACAAGAAAGTGGCAGAGCTTTATACAAGAATTTCTAGAAGGCAAAGATAGGGTCAATATTCGCCTGAAACTGAACATGAATGCCCACACAAGAGGGTACAGAAACATGTCCTATTTTTTCGATTTGGTAACTCCCATTGCTTGCCTTTCAGCGACAGTTTGCTGTCTGAAAGAGCTACTTCTGTTGTGTTATATATCTGGGGCAATATGTGAACAAGTGAAACCAGATATAAAGACTTCTTTAGTTCTTTTCACCAGATGGGAGATATCACTGCTGTTCTAAATTTCTGATATTTCTAACTTTTAATTACAAGTAGAAGGCTGATGTAAATACTTTTTCCATTTTAGTTGCTTGTGGACATTGTATGTGCAAAGTAACATGACAGCACAAAGCATCTTCTGCTAAGAGGATATTTTGGATCACGGCTGTTGTAACAGTGGTAACACGTAATTATGAGCAGGTATAGTACGACCATAAAGATTTTTAGCATCGTAGTTCTCAAGATCGGTCTTGTCTCCAGACCATTTTTTGAAAAGTCTCGGTCTCATCTCAGAATCAAAAGCATTTTGACTCAATCTTGTCTCGGTCTCAGACATAGCAGACTTGGGATTTTTGATCGAGACTTGTCAAGACCAAAATATACTGTATATATGTATATAAATGGTCTTGGTTTTGACTTGGTCTCTGCCCCTCAGAGTCTTGGTCTAGTTTTGATATTGGCACACTTTGGTCTCAGTCAAGTCTTGTTCTTGGTTAGTGTTGTCTTGACTACAACACTAAAGATTATTGCTCACACTGAGGAGGTTTAGTTTGTCTTACTGTCAGCAGGATATAAGAAATATCTACCTGACCAATTTTCTTGAAACTGGGTGGAAGAGTGAAGCATAAGCCAGTGAAGAGCCCATGCAGAAGCATCATACCAAGCATTCGTAATGGAGCACTTGGGGACAGTGATGTAAAGCTGAGGTAGACAACATTTGGAAATCTAGCTAGCTGTAGCATGAGACTGTATGGAAAACAGCTCCGCTGCACCCTCCTCTCTCAGTTTTCACTCCGGCGCACGTTTAAATTTGTTTGTTGACGCCCTCTCTTTTAAGGCCAGTTTTGTTTGCAGCGATGTAAACTGGTCCGTCTGAGCTTGACTCGAGCTGGCCTACGGTTTCGCCTGCAGACACCATTGTCGGCAGAGGCCAGTTTTAGAGCATGAGGCAAGTCAGGTGCCAGTCAGGTGCAAGTCAACAGCCAATCAGCTCATACCTACGTCACCTGTCACTAAGAAGTGTAGTGTAAAGCAGCTAATAGGAACACAGGCGCTCTGAAATTATTGTGACTGGCTGAAAAACCCCCATCACAGTCTGAATACAGAGCCAAAGAGAGGTACACAGGTGTTGTGTTCGGTCAGACCATCTGAATTACAAAATGCTGAAAGGTTATTATGCAACTTATGCATGATGACACCAAACCTAAACTACCTATTTCAACTTTAAGGCAAAATCTGATGTAATTACAACCACATTTTTCCCAAACTAGGGTGTAGCTTTTGAAAATGTACATATACACATCACACAATTAATAATACTTTTACTCACATCCGGATACAAATTGTTTGCAATTAATACTGAGATATCTTTCAAACTGTGGAAGTGGCTTTATACATCATTGCTCAATGGAGACACTGAGTGTCTATTGGAATCTGTTGCGGTGTGAATCCAGCTGACTTTAGCTCATAAGTGACTCTCAAACACCAACTTATCCCAGCTTTTCCAGAAGTTTACATCTCTCTGGTGGCATTGATGAAATTTCCTGAAACACATCCAGCTGTACTGTTTGCAGCTGCGGTCACAACACTACACATCTTTTCATTCTTTGTCAACACATCACAACAAGGTAGCTACATAAAATGTGGGCAGTTACTGAGGAACGAATGAGGAACTAATCATTAACTACTCACTGGTTCCTCATTTGTTCCCCCTTCGTTCCTGTTCAGCAGAATAGTAGGTAATGATTCGTTACTGGTAAACCAATCATTAGGTAATGATTCATTACTGTAAACAGAATGCAAGGTAATAATACAATAAGGTACACAAAATGTGGGTAGTTACTGTGGAACGAATGAGGAACTTATCGTTAATGACCCAACTGTTCCTCATTCGTTCTTGGTAAACAGATTGGTAGGTGATGATTTGTCATTACCTAACGATTGTTTACTGTAAACAGAATGTCAGGTAATGATACAACGAGGTACACAAAATGTGGGTAGTTACTGTGGAACGAATGAGGAACGTATGATTAAGTACCCAGCTGTTCCTCATTTGTTCCTCTTTTCGTTCCTGGTAAACAGACTGGTAGGTAGTGATACAATAAGGTACACAAAATGTGGGTAGTGAGGAATGAATGAGTAACAACTGGGTAGTTAATATTTAGTTCCTCATTCCTTCTTCATTCCCTCCTCATTCCTTCCTCAGTGACTATCCTCATTCCTTCCTCAGTAACTATCCTCACTCCTTCCTCAGTAACTACCCACATTTTGTACCTTTTTGTATCAATACCCTCTACTCTGCTTACAGTAATGAATCATTACACAATGATTCGTTTACCTTTGATGAATCATTACCTAATGATTTGTTTACCATTCACAAATCATATGGGAACAAATGAGGACCAATTGGGTAATTAATGATCAGTTCCTTATTAGTTCCTCATTCATTCCTTAGTAAACTTCCACATTTTGTGTATCTTATTGTAAAGTGTTACCCAGTGTTTTGCCCTGTGTGATCAGAGAGCTCAGAGTTCAGAGTGTGTCTGCTTTAAGAGGATTTTGGTCAGAATAGTGAAGTGGCACAGTGCACTGTCAGCAATCCATAATACTTAACTGAAATTTAAACAGAGTAAAGCTTTTCCTTGAAATATTTCGTCTTTTAATCAGAGACATTTCCCAAAGTTTCAGTACAGTCAGCAAAACTCAACAAAAACCTGGTTATCTGCACAAACAACTCCTAAGCACTTTGACTCTGCTTTACATTCATCTCCCAAAGACCAAGAAGCATAATTTGAATGTGGATGTGTTAGTGTACCATCCAGTTTTGGAGATTTCAGCTGTTGCCTTATATTGTAGTAGGCTTACTCTCCTTTTAAACACTTCCTTTCCCCTTCTTTCTTTTTTCCACCATGCCTCTTCTTGTCTGTTATTTCCTTTTCCTTTCGAACATTTACTTTCTATTGAGGTTCAGGAGTTATTGCTTGTCTTTCCTCTCCTCCCTTTACTTCTTCATCTATTCAGAAATGTATTCACTTTGGATTTAACACCCCTTTCTCTGAATCAGACACCTATACTCCCATTATTTTTTCCTCTCCTTTCCTCCTTAAATGAAAAACCAGTTTCAGAAGCTAAAGAAATTTAAATATCAAAGTGTGTGTGTGTGTGTGTCTGGCCATTGTAGATGCATTAACTGTGTGATATCCTGCATTTCTCTCTCCTCATCTCTCCAGGTGGTGTCAATGGGTCTGTACCTCGGGGATAAAGCCTATCTGAGGAGCAGCTGGAACATTCTAGATGGTTTCCTCGTGTTCGTGTCTCTTATTGACATTGTGGTGTCAATGGCGGGCGGGGCTAAGATCCTGGGGGTTCTCCGTGTTCTCAGGTTGCTCAGAACACTACGCCCGCTCAGGTCATGAGGACAAATTGTCATGTTGTCTGTCGCAGCAGATTAGTTGAAATCTGAGGAAGCTGATGGTTAGCTCAAAAGCAAAGAAAAATGAATGTTAAAGCAAAACCTAATTTTGTGAAGCAGATATAAGATGATTTGTTTTTAGTTTAGTTTTTGGTCACACTTTACTTAAAGCATCCATCTATAATGCATTATGAACATACTTATAATGTGTAATAATCGGTTACAATGCACCTGTAGTACTGTATAATCATAGTTATAAGCAAGGTTAGGGTTAACCCTAACCCTAACCATAACTATAACTATAACTATAACTATAACTATAACCATAACCATAACATTACCTAGTGTTTCTCTGCTTTCCTTATCCATTTATCAGTTCATAAATTCATCACTCATCGATTCATCTTATGATCCCGTTAATGTGCCGAACATTACCCGACAAGCAATTAAGGAAATAGCTTGGATGGTAAAGTAAGGTGCAGGGATCTTAGGCCATGTTTTGATGAGAGCAGCCCCCTAAAACCAGAAAACTCCTCCCTTTATGTCTTTAATAAAATCTGTGTTTACATAGACAACCGAAAACGCTGTAGTATGCATGCCAGGCCAGTAGTCGGCAGTGTACGTTTGTAATGACATACCGTCAGAGCTGCCAAAGATGTTAACTTTCTGTTACTGCTACGCCCTGTGCAGCCTCAAATTATAGAAATTTTGCTGTAGTTTGACTTCTAAAATAATGCTACAAACACTCGAATGCACCTCAATAGACTGTCGTCATATTCGACCTGCTTTTGGTTGGGTAGTTTGGTAGTGGCTAGAGCAGAATTCAATGACTTGGGCTAGCATTAGCATTAGCATAAGCGGAGTCAACACTATCATAACCTTTGTGGTTTGTCAGTTCACACAGCTGCAAAGAAATTTGTGGTTTCAAAAGACTGCACTCTGTGACCCATTTTAAAATGTTTGCAGTTTCAGCGGTGCCAGCTCACCGTTGTCATGTAAAAAGACGGCTGGACCACAACAAAAGTGTTTTGTTAAACACGAAAAATTGCGCCTTGTAAACTGCCTCTTTAACTAAGGTCATTTAGGGTTTTAGTGAAGTTAGTCTGTGCTGAATGTCATTGCCACGAATGAAACCCTTAACCATCTTTCCCTTGCATTGACTATAAACCTGTTGATGCTGCATGTACTTGTCTTTTAAAACCATCTAAAACAAAACTTATTAAAGGGAAATGTAAAACTGTCTGCTGCATCAAAGTGAACTACACAGTTCTCCTCTTTACTGATGTTTTTGACGATGTCTCATATTTTTTTAATATAAAATGCAGGTATAACTTAATAAGTTTTAGAAGTTTTTTGAATTTTAAAAAAAGTATGAAACTGCCATGTACTTATCTTCTTCTTTGTCTTTCATTCTCTCTCTGCATCTTTCCCCTGGTCCTCCAGGGTGATCAGCAGGGCTCCAGGACTAAAGCTGGTTGTCGAGACCCTTATCACGTCTCTCAAGCCCATCGGCAACATCGTCCTCATCTGCTGTGCCTTCTTCATCATCTTTGGCATTCTCGGTGTTCAGGTAAACATCATCAAATATGGATTCATATCTTCTCTACCTTTATCTTTCTCTTTTATTAATCAGGTGGTCTCATATGCCTTTAACAATTTATGAAGACTCTGAGAAATTTTTAATTGGCCTCAGATGGTCAAACTATTGCAAAATATAGTATGACCTAACAGAGAGACCACAATGCTCAATGGCCCTGTTAAGTTTATTCATTTACACATGAGGTGTACAGTGAGTTATTCATGCTTTTTGAGCCACAACTTAGCTCTTACGATTTCATGTGAAACTCAAACTAAAACCAACAAATTGAAGATCAGCGTGAACAGTGGAGAAAATGAGAATGTCCAAAGTCATACTCCCACAGTATGGCTAAGATGGCTAACTAGATCAGAATCCTACAGAAAGAGTTTAAATGTAAACACACAGTTGGTTTGTTCATTTTACACTAGAAAGGCCATGACTGTCATTTTGACTGTTTTCACATTTATACGTCATGTAACTCTGTTGGATTAAAAAACCACAATGCTGCTGTCCCTGACTTTTCCTTAAAAATGTCTCTGTTTTCATTTAAAATGTTATTCATACAAATTGCACCAAAGGCAGAGAAAATGTGATCATTTCTGCCAATTTCAGCCACAGGCGGTCATGACCACTCAAATTTTGCCACAGTTAAAGTGATACGTTTTTTGTGTGGTGCCAGATCCATCTTGGTTGCTTGGCAACTATCATTGTCTTTGTCATAAGTACAACTTCGAGAGCAGCCACAAGTTCCATTTACAGAGGCAATTTTTATCCCTCATAGCAGCACAGCGGGACAGAGCAGAGCTCACCTGCATCAGCCAGGAGCAGATCTGAATGATCCGTCTCCCATGAAAGTGGGCGTTTTTTCTTCCTCCCTGGCAAATCTTTGGGTGTTATTTCATTTTGGATATTTATCATGACAGAGAATACAATTTGGAAACTGGTGTTTAAAATGACTACTCATGGCCTTTCTAGTGGAAATGGAATTCTGGCTCTTCTAAGGCTAAAGGAGGAAGTGGCCTGATGGGAGGACCCCCAAGCTACTGCTTGTAAAAGTGATTATAAAGGGGACATTTTTTACTGGTATATAGGCTATGATATAGTTTAGAACTTAGCATTTACAGTATCTTTTTCTAATAATAATCTTTATTTCAGACCCAGGGGGATCCATATCACAATAAAAGAAAACAACAGCACAATAAACAACAACACAATCTTCTTCTAATCTTCTTCTGTCTTCTAACTGTATTCAACTAAACAACCCCTCTACCACTGTACTGTCTCTGATATTAGGGAAAGTAGAGTGGATGTCAGGTTAACGTGGAGAATGCATTTTGGTTATTTTATCCCAGCGGGGCATGACATCCCCTCTCATTCCCCCTCAAATTGCCTACTTCTAACGATTCACCATGCAAAAATCCAACAGTTGTGTGTTATTTTCATGCCAAATCACAAAGTAGGCTGATTTTAGAGGACAGAGTTTAGCTCTTCACACATCAGTGCAAATGGTCTCATGGAGGCTGTTCAGAGTTGGTAATAATGTTCGTGCTGGGTGATCCTATTCCAAGTGGACAACTCTGAATATATCAGTTCACACATGCATCTCAAGTGACTTTCTGTAATATTCTCTATCTTCCATATTCTATATGAAAATAAAGACACCTATATCTTTCTATCTGCAGTGACCCAATGCGTATTTTTTACTTGCTGACTGACGATGTTTTGCAGTAAAACATTGTGTAGGATTTATGTTTGCACATGTATAAGTGAACGTATATTCAAAAGCCAGAATTGGCTCACGTCAATTAAAGGAGAAGGCTGTTTGTTTGCACAATAAGCCTTATATTAGGATATTTACGATCATACACAATGTTCTACATCAGTGGTCCCCAAAGAGGGGTTCAGGGAAACCCGTGGGGTCGTGAGGTACCTTTCAAAAAACAAGTAATTTTTAAAAATAATTTAAAAGTGCATATTTTACTTACTATTGTATAAATTCTGGTTATATTCTTTATTAAATTACTTTAAAATAATATCATGGCATTTAGGCTGTTGTTCTTATGTGCTGTGTAGGCCTGATAGTGCGTGTGCGCAGCTGTGCACAATGCCCCCTCCAGGGTTGATGGGGGTCCTTAGTCTCTGGCACTGTTATTCTGGGGCTGTAGGCTGAAAAGTTTGGGAGCGCCTGTTCTACAGCATTATTATAATAAACGGTGCAGTCCAAAGAGCTGGAGCTCATTGCTGCCATCACCACTGACTGAAAACAGCTGAAAACAGCGGAGGAGCATGTGCACTCAGCCAATCCATCAGAAAACACAATAAATGCTCGTTTTAAGACGTTGACACCCTCAAAGGTTGTGTCCATATATAGCCCTGACCACCTTTAGATATGGTCTCATTGGTTGAATCTCAATATGAAGTGAAGACGCAGACTTACTTACTTAAAGCTGTCAACTTGCGATTGGTTCACCCAGGACGGATATTATGTGCAGAAGCTCATATTAATCATCAACCTTGTTATTTACAGGCAAACATAGACTGTAATTTGGAATTAACTTTTTAAATGGACTTAAAAACACAAATAAAATTGGACCTATAGAAATTAATGAAATTAAAAACCCAAGCAAACACAAATTTATTTTAATATCCACTCAGTCTCCTTCCCTGTAAGGCGTTTTTGCACCAAACAGTTCCAGGAACTATCTGAGAAGAACTGAAAGTTCCTAGGGATTTTTTTTTTTCTGTTGGCATTCACACTGCCAGTAGGAACCTAACATGTGAGCTAAGTAAACTGACCAGCAGTTGGTATACTATCTTCATTCCTCCTCAATTTACAATGTAACTTTACAACAACAACACATGAGGGCTAACATCACTGCATTGCCGCTCCAGTTTGTGGCGATAATGTACCATTAATGTCATGTTGAAGGCCCTTAAATAAAAGATAAAACAACTGCGTTCTTGTTACAAGCTCTGGTTTGTGTTTTGTGTCGTCTTGTTAATACAGCTGTCCGATTTTTAAAAGCGGCGGTTGCTAACGCTGGTCCCCAAGTTTAACCATGGACACTTGCATCACTATAGTTTCTCATGTGCTGCGAAAGTACCCACTCTAGAAAAAAGTTTCCCAAAACGTAGTTCTAAGAACTGTTATAGTTCATAAGTTCCTGTGATGTGGATGCAATAAAACAGGAGATTCTTAGAACAAGGTTCCAAGAACTATGAAATGGTTTCTGCGGTCCGAAATCGCCTGTAGTTGTCAGAAATGATCATTTGTGTCCTTAAAGCGTCAGTATTCACAGCATCTGTATGAGTAATTTATATTATTTTATCCTATTTATGAGTTTGTTCCTCAGCCTTGGAAACCTATAAGCTGACTTCCTTTTCCAATTTTTATCTCATTAGTGCAGCCCCATATTCTTTTCTCTTGTTTAGCATCTAGCTGTCAGTCCCACCCTGTTCGTCCCTCACATCATTCATTTCATGTTTTTATTCTCTCTGTATCTGCATCATTTCACTCACTCTCCTCTTTGATGTGTTCAGCATGATTGAGAATTAAAAACATCCTTTTTCTAGGGGAAAACCAAAGCATTGTCAATCTAGTGTGTTGATAAAAACTAGCTGAAGAGTCCAGCAGCACCTGTTACTGATGCAAATTATGAAATTATTTCAAAAGCTGCATGATAAAATGCTACACACAGGTGGTGTCATAATTTCATCAAAATGTATCTTCGTTGTGCCTGTGTCGCTCATTTCCCTCTCTGTGTTTGTTTTCCTTACCAGCTCTTCAAAGGAAAGTTCTACTACTGTGTGGGTTTTGATGTGAAGAACATCACGAATAAATCTGACTGCCTGGCTGCCAACTATCGATGGGTTCATCACAAATACAACTTTGACAACCTCGGACAGGTACATGAAAGGAAAAGTACATTGCTGAGAAATAATTACAAGATATCTGACAGAATGTGTACTACACATAAGCTTTTTAAAAAGAAATGCCTTTAAGTCAAGTCAGGAAACATGCACTTTTCCAATATTGCCGTAAAAGGATGTTAAAAATGTGTTTTTCTTCACACTGTAACTGGCTACATTGAATCAAGTCCTTCTGTAGCTTGCTGCCAGAACAACTAAAAGCTTACTAATATTATCTTTTTAAAAATGTACATGTATGTCCAACTTTACCAAGTAAAATTACATGATAGCAATTCAGCTATTTGCTCTGAACAGTTTGAGGTAGGTGCTATTCTACATAGGATTTTTTTTTTTT